>OZ012736.1:179622269-179867269 GCA_963859935.3 Lathyrus sativus | reverse complement strand
GGATAAAGGTTACTCTACTGCTGATCACATGAAGAAGATCATCAGAAGTTTACCTACCAGATGGAGACCTATGGTGATTGCGCTGAAAATGGCTAAAGATCTGAACCAGATTTCCTTGGAGGAACTAATCAGCTCACTAAGGAGCCATGAAATTGAACTTGAGAAAGATGAGCCTCAAAAGAAAGGTAAGTCAATTGCCTTAAAATCTAATAAATCTGCTAAAGCGTTGCAAGTAATAGAGGAAAGCTCTGAAGAATCCTCATCTGAAGATGAAGATGAATTATCCATGTTGTCCAGAAGAATAAACAAACTCTGGAAGCATAAAGGAAAGAAGTTTAGAAACTTCAAGAAGCCTGAACAAAGAAAGGAATCTTCTGGACACAGAAGATCTGGCAAAAAGGAGGTTGTCTGCTACAAGTGTAAAGAACCTGGGCATTACAAAAATGATTGTCCAAAGCTTTTGAAAGAAAAGCCTAAAAGAAAATTTGATAAGAAGAAGAAGGTTCTAATGGCAACCTGGGATGATTCAGATACATCTGAATTTGAATCTGAGGCAGAAGAAGAATGTGCCAATGTAGCATTGATGCCAGACATAGAAGATCAGGAGGAAGGAATTTCAGGTTCTGAATCTGACTCTGACGCTGAAGAGGTAATAGCTAAACTCACTAAAGATGAACTTATCAAAGTGTTATCAGAGGTCCTGAAGAGCTATAATAATATTAAGCTCAAATACAAGGAGCATCAAAGCAATCTTGTATTTGAGAATAATATTCTTAAATCAGAAGTGGCTGAGCTAAATGAAAAGAACTTAAAAATGAAAAATGATTTTGAATTAGCTCAACAAGACTCTGACTCTGAAACTGAGTCTGAATGCAAAAATATTTTGGAAAAATATGACTACAGCTTTCAGAAGTTTCTTGCTAAAAGCATAGACAAAAGCAAAATGGCTTATATGATCTATGGGGTTAGCAGAAATAACAGAAAAGAAATTGGATATAAATCTTCCTCTGATTTAAATCCAAAACCTGTTGATAAAATTATCATCAAGAAAACTCTTTTATATTCCAATTTTAAATTTGGTCACTTGAATGATATTGAACACACTCGTTCTGAAAAGAACATTCATGTGTTTAAATCTAAGGCTAGTCAGAATAAACCTTATGTTGAAAAACAGAAGTTTAGACGAACCCTCATAACAACTAACCCAAAAGAACCCAAGAAGATCTGGGTACCTAAGAGTAAAATAATTCCTGTTGTAGATGTTCTTAGCAGCAAGGTCAGGACGCCAGTCATGGTACCTGGACTCTGGATGCTCGCGACATATGACGGGAGAAAGGTCTATGTTCCAAAGTCTGGAGCTTAGATCTGGAGGTGACGTGAAATTTAGAGGGAATCAGAAGGGTAAGATCATTGGATCTGGCACTATTGGAAATGGTAACCTTCCCTCTATCACTAATGTTTTACTTGTAGAAGGACTAAAGCATAATCTATTGTCCATAAGTCAATTAAGTGACAATGGTTATGACATAGTCTTTAATTAAAAATGTTGTAAAGCTATTAGTCAAAAGGATGGCTCAATCCTATTTAGTGGAAAGAGGAAGAACAACATTTATAAAATAAATCTTTCAGAACTTAAGGTTCAGAATGTTAAATGCCTCTTGTCTGTTAATGAGGAGCAATGGGTCTGGCACAGAAGATTAGGGCATATTAATATGAGACGTATATCTCAGATTAATAAACTTAATCTTGTCAGAGGACTTCCTAAGTTGAAGTTCACCTCAGATGCTCTTTGTGAAGCATGTCAAAAAGGGAAGTTTTCAAAATCCTCTTTTAAATCAAACAATGTTGTTTCTACTTCCAGACCATTAGAATTACTTCATATTGATATGTTTGGACCAGTGAAAACTGCATCCATCAGAGGCAAGAAGTATGGATTAGTCATTGTTGATGACTATAGTAGATGGACATGGGTAAAGTTCCTAAAACACAAGGATGAGTCACATTCTGTGTTCTTTGACTTTTGCAAACAAGTCCAGAATGAAAAAGATTTCAAAATTATAAAAGTCAGAAGTGATCATGGTGGTGAATTTGAAAACAAATATTTTGAAAAATATTTTAATGAGAATGGCATTGCTCATGATTTTTCCTGTCCTAGAACTCCACAACATAATGGAGTTGTAGAGAGGAAAAATAGAACTCTGCAAGAAATGGCCAGAACCATGATCAATGAGACTAATCTGGAAAAGCACTTTTGGGAAGAAGCAATCAACACAGCATGTTACATTCAGAACAGAGTGTCTGTAAGACCTCTTCTGGAAAAGACTCCCTATGAATTGTGGAGGAACAGAAAGCCCAACATTGCTTATTTTCATCCTTTTGGATGTATTTGTTATATGTTGAACACTAAAGAGAATCTTAGCAAGTTTGATTCTAAAGCACAGAAGTGCTTCATGCTTGGATATTTTGAACGCTCTAAGGGATACAGAGTATACAATACTGACACACAGATTATGGAAGAATCTATACATGTTAGATTTGATGATAAGCTTGGCATTAAAAAGCCAAAGCAGTTTGAAAGTTCTGCAGATAGAGAAGTAGTCTTCACAGACTCTGAAGGATCAGAGGCAGACAAAGCTCAAGTGAAGGAACTAGAAGCAACGCCAGATGCAATTCCTTTGACTTCTCAGATGAACAACTTAAACATTTCTGAAAAATCAACTGTTAGAGGATCATCTT
This sequence comes from Lathyrus sativus, assembly GCA_963859935.3. Lineage (NCBI taxonomy): Eukaryota > Viridiplantae > Streptophyta > Magnoliopsida > Fabales > Fabaceae > Lathyrus > Lathyrus sativus. The sequence goes on along the minus strand of OZ012736.1, from coordinate 179,864,533 downwards.
CCAGAATCAAAGCTTCTCATCTAGAGAATGTGATCATTGGAAAGAAGGATGACCCTATCAGAACAAGATCCTTCCTCAGATCCTCTGAAGCATCATTATTTGGATTTGTGTCAGTAATTGAACCAACCACTATGGATGCAGCTCTGCAAGACAATGACTGGATTATTGCCATGCAAGAAGAGCTAAATCAGTTCACTTGAAATGATGTGTGTGACTTAGTTCCAAGACCAAAAAGATTCAACATAATTGGAACTAAGTGGGTCTTCAGAAATAAGCTTAATGAGAAAGGAGAAGTTGAAAGAAATAAGGGAAGGCTTGTTGCTCAAGGGTACAGCTAACAAGAAGGTATTGATTACACTGAAACTTATGCTCCAGTGGCAAGGTTAGAATCTATACGCCTTCTTATTTCATTTGCTGCACAATACAACATCACTCTATATTAGATGGATGTTAAAAGTGCCTTTCTAAATGGTATTATAGAAGAAGAAGTTTATGTTCACCAGCCTCCTGGTTTTGAGAGTGAAAAATTTCCAGAACATGTTTTTAAACTAAAGAAATCTCTGTATGGTTTAAAACAAGCTCCCAGAGCTTGGTATGAGAGATTAAGTAATTTCCTTCTGGAAAAGAATTTCATCAGAGGCAAAGTGGAGACAACACTCTTTTGTAAAACATTTAAGAAAGATCTTCTAATATGTCAAATATATGTGGATGATATTATATTTGGATCTACCAATACTATGCTGGGAAAGGAGTTTGCTCAATGTATGCAGGCAGAATTTGAAATGAGCATGATGGGAGAATTGAGATTCTTTATAGGAATTCAAGTTAACCAAACTCCAGAGTGCACTTACATTCATCAGACCAAATATGTTCAAGAACTTCTGAAGAAATTTAACATGACTGATAGTAAGATGGCAAAGACTCCCATGTATCCAACTAGTACACTAGGCAAGGAAGAGGTAAGTAAGAAAGTAGATCAGAAACTCTACAGAGGTATGATAGGATCCCTTCTCTACTTAACTGCTTCTAGACCTGACATTCTGTTCAATGTATGTTTGTGTGCAAGATTCCAATCAGATCCTAGAGAATCTCACTTAACTGCTGTTAAGAGGATTCTAAGGTATCTGAAAGGTACTACTAACGTGGGTCTGTGTTACAGAAGATCTGATAAATATACATTAGTTGGATTTTGTGATGCTGACTATGCTGGAGAAAGAGTAGAACGTAAAAGTACTTCTGGAAGCTGTCATTTCCTTGGAAGTCATCTGATCTCATGGTATAGTAAGAAGCAACCCACAATTGCACTTTCTACAACAGAGGCAGAATACGTTGCTGCTGCTGGATGTAGCACGCAGATGCTCTGGATGAATAGTCAATTAGAGGACTATCAGATCTTTGAGAGTAATGTATCTATCTTCTGTGATAATACTTCTGCTATATGTTTGTCTAAAAATCCAATTTTACACTCTAAGGCAAAACATATAGAAATTAAACATCATTTTATCAGAGACTATGTTCAGAAGGGTATTATAAACTTAGCCTTTGTTGATTCAGATCATCAATGGGCTGATATTTTTACAAAACCCCTTGCTGAATATAGGTTCAAGTTTATTCTGAAAAATATTGGTATGGATTTTTGTCTAGAATAATATTTATCAGAGGCAAACTTCTCAGATGCAAAATATTTAATGCTCTGAAGTATGTCATCTGTTAATTTATTCATTTTCTTGAATTATTTTACTTGTGTAAATCTGAACCAACAATGCTCAGAGGATCTGAACGTTGTCTAACGTTTCATTTCTCAAGAGATTTCAGAAGCACAAGCAAGCAAACACGTGTAGCTCAGAAACTGAAAAGGTTGAGTGCAATTTACTGAATTAACGTTTGAAGTGCTGCTTTGAAAATCTGATTTTTCTTGATTTTCCCCCCATCTGTCAGAATCATAATTGTTGTGCAATGATGTTTTTTACTTTTTCATTTAATGCTATGTGAAGCGTGCCTATGTGACTGTTTGTGTATCTGATTTTATCTATAAATATCACAAATCACACCATTTCACACTTTTCACCTCACGAACCTTTTATGCATTTCTGTCGTCTCTTTGCTCTCCATCTAAACCCTAAACCTAAAACCTCTCACTCAAGAACATCAATGGCATCTTCTTCATCAACATCTGCTCATATGCAATCAACCATTGTTGTTTCTGCTCCTAATGCTGAAGCTTACAAAGAACCTGTGAGAACTCTTCTCACTCCAACCATAGAACTGGAAGTTCTTAGTGAATGCTTCATAGACCTTGAGTCTATTGAAGAAAATGGGTTTAATCTTTCTTCAACCATTCAAACTCAGAGTTGGACAAAGTATTTTGACAGGCTTATGGGTCCTGTTTATCCAACTTTGGTGAAAGAATTCTGGATACATGCTCAAGTGTGCCCTAAGATCATCCACTATTCTGTCCTTGGAAAGGAGAATGTGATTACTGAGAAGCTGATCAGATAACTTATTGGATACTCTGAAACTGATGGTAAAACCAGTTTACAATCTGCTCATGTGGATCTTGCTGATGTGTTTCAAGAAGTTACTATTTCTGGTGCACCAACTAGCAAAGTAAGGGAACTGAAGCCAGTTTACAGGATCTGGGCCAAGATTTTCATGAGTTCCATCTTTCACAGAAAATCATCAAATTCCCCAGATTATGTCAATGCTGAACAACTATACTTTATGTTCTGTATGAGCAAGGGAAAGAAGGTGGACTTGCCTTATCTTCTGTTTAGTCACCTTCTGAATCATGTAAAGGAAACAAGAGAAGATGTAAGAGTCAAAGCTGGAAAAGTTAGGAATTGGATTCCTTTGGGTAAGTTGATATCAGACATTCTAACAGAGAATGGTCTTGTGAAATATCTGTATGATACTGGATTGACAGAGGATCTGTCATATGTCATAGGTTCTGTCATTAATGGCAATACTCTGAAGAGGATGAAGGTCATCACAGAGCTTGCCAGCAAACCTAAGAAAATTGCTACTAAGGATGTAAGCAACAGAAGGATTCCTGTTGAAGATTTTCCAATGTTCACTGCTGAAGAACCAAGGGAGATCATCTTATCCTACATAGCTGATTGTCTATTAAATGGTGTTCCTCTTCCTGTGAACATCGTCTAAAAGGAAGGAGAAGTTCTGCCCAATACTGTTAGAGAAAGACGCTCAAAGAAGATTGCTGAAGAAGGATCTGAGGCTCAGCCAAAGAGAAAAGCCTCTGAAGTTGATGCTAAGCCTCAGAAGGTAAAGAAAGTGAAACCCACTCCTCCAGAAGCAAGTCTGGAAGACATAAGAGAAACTATCAAACATGTATTAACATCTGATCCAACTCTAACCATTCACTCTCCATTACCTTCACCTCCTCCATCACCTTCTAGACCACAATCATCTGTACCACCATCATCTGGAATTCATACATTTGAACCCCCTTCATCTCAAACTACACCTTCTCAACCATCTTCTGTACAAACTCCATCTGAACCACCTCAAACAAAAATCCAACCAGAACATCAACAACCAGAACCTCAACAACAACAACAACTACAACCAGAACAACAACAACAATTGCCAGAACATCACTCTCCACCCATTTCATCTGAACCTCCCCAACCAACACCATCTGAACATCCCTCAATAATAGAACAACCATTATCTGTTCCAGAACACTCAAATGACATTCTTGATCTGGAACCACTTACAACCATGGTTGTCTTGTCATCCACCTCATGTCACTCCACTGATTCATCTGATTCTAAATCAGAAGTTCATTCACCCTCTTGTTTACACATTCCTGATCCACTCAAACCTGCATTTTCTGATCTATCAGCACCTAACCAAATAAATCGTAGACTTTCACTTCGTTCAAATTTCAACCTCTCAGATTTTCAAAATTCATCCTCTGAAGCTAAAATTTCACCAACCCCTACACCTCAACTCACCATACCACAACCTTCTGAACCTCAACCATCTGCACCTCAACAATCTGCACCTCAACAATCTGAACCTCAACCATCCGAACCTCAACCATCATTTGATCCAACACCTCCTAACACCACTTGTGAACAACCTCAGCCAAACTCTGAATCTGCTGAGAAAGTGACTCTTGAGGAATTTCTTTACCCCAACCCTAGATCAGATGTTGATAAACTGTTTGAAAATTTCAAAAAGGAAGTTCGTATGGGGATTGCACGTGTGGAAGAAGAATGTCTGTTCAGTATAGACCTTGTTAAGTCTGAAGCTGCTTGGGATAAATTTATCTCTAAGTTCAACGTGGTGGCCTCTCATCTCAAGACAGTCTGTGCTGACGATGCTAAGGTGAAGTTTGCTGAGTTGGTAAGACAGACTCTGATGAGCATTCCCAAACCACCAGTGCTGCTTCTGGAAGCTGCTCCTGCTGAAGACTCTCCATCTGAAGATGTTGCATCTGATATGGACATTGATGCGTCTGCATCTGAAGTGAAGGCTGACAATTCAAAACTTGTGAAAGAAGTTAAGGAAATCAAGTCCTGGATGATTAAATAAGAGCAAACTACTGAAGAGATTAAGACTTGGATGGCCAAGCAAGAAGAGTCTACTACAAAGATCACAGATCTTCTGACCCTGATTGCATCTCATCAACCCTAGTTTCTTTTCATGTTTTTGCACTGCTGTTTTGCATCTGTTTTCTCTTGTTTGTTTGATATCATCTGTTATGTGAACCATCTGAATGAATGAAATTGTTTTCTTTGCTTTTCTTCTATTATCTTTTCTGTCTTTACACATCTTTTTGATTATGACAAAAAGGGGGAGAAAAAGAATCTAATTGTACAATCCATAAGCAAATACTAAAACAAAATTCAGACATATTATTAACTATCTTTGAATTTAAGTCTTTCAGATTCTATTATTTCATCTGACAAAATAAATTCATTGAAGTTATCCGGAGAATTACCCAACCAGACCCTGATTCTTGAAGCAAATTGTACTCTGAGTCTAAACGCAAAACTAGACTCTGTGTTTGAAAGAAGTCATCAGACTCTGATTAACTAGACTCTATGTTTGAAAGAAGTCATCAGACTCTGATTCTGAAATACACTCAAGCAAAAAGGGAAGTATTCTTTTCCTTAGAGTATTCATTTCAGGGGGAGATTCTTAATCTCAGGGGGAGTTATAATTATTATTTTTATTGAACAAAATTTCTCATGTTTTGTCATCATCAAAAAGGGGGAGATTGTAAGAACACAGATTATCTCTTAGTAATATCTCTATGTTTTGATGATAACTCTTATGAAAATTTGTATTAAAGAATTATATACTCTAAAATTGGTTCATGAATATTTGCTGCAGATAATTAAAGTATATATACATTCAAGAACAAATTAATCTGAACTTGGAACTATGGAAGGCTCTGAAGAGTCAGAATCATCTTATAGAAGAATCTGAGCGCTGTCTACAGAAGGATCTGAAGCAGAAGCTACAGAAGAATCTGAAGAAGAAGCTGCAGAAGAATCTAAAGCAGAAGACTCTAATAAGATCTGAAGACTCTGAAGCATTAAAGAACTTTGTATGAGAGTTAAGAAGCTCAGTTTTTCAGAAGACTCTGAGAGTACTACACACTGCATGTATTGAGGATCTGATTCATAAAACTCTGCTCTGATAGAACTACACGCTAAAGCACACTTGCTGCCTTACTCTGATTCAGCAAAATCTGATGGGTATCCAAGACTCTGATCATGCAAAATCTGATGGTTAACTTTGCTGAAAAGAAATACTTGTTGAAGAAGAATTCAAAGTAATATCCTTTGATTTAGCTCAACGACTCTGTCCTCTTTCATGCTTGACACTAGAACATAGACCAAAAGCATTTATCTGTGCATTCTACTTCCAGGAAAGGTCATGTGATGTAAAGACAAAAAGGTTCAGGCCTTTTCAGTACACAACCTCCAATGTCAAGACTTTGTGGACTACTGTGCATATAAAAGCAATTCTTCATCATCTTCTTCAGCAGTAATCAAGAACCAACGAATCTCTGATAGAAAATCTTACAAGCTCTCATAAAATATTCTTATTGCTGAGTTTATTCTGTTGTTCTTAACATTAAGTGAAAAATCACTGTTGTGATAAAGCTTGTTAGAAGCATTCATACACTTGTATTAATCTTACATTTTATTGTAATAGTTCCTTAAGAAGATCCAGTTGGGATCAGAAGTTCTTGAGAAGACTTTGAACAGTTGTTCTTAGTGCTTACTATTGTAATCAGTTGATTAAATAATGGATTAAGTCCTTGTTTGAGAAAGGCAAATCACTCTAGATAGGGTGGACTGGAGTAGTTAAGTTCAACGAACCAGGATAAAAATACTTGTCTTTTTACTTCTAAGTTTTTATCTTCATACTTATTCAACCCCCTCTTTTAAGTATTTTCTCACCTTCACAAACAACACCAAACATCAGCAACTCGTCAAGTGGATATTCACAATCATTCAATCGTGTTAATTCATTATAACATTAACACATCATTAAGCAACCATACGACTTGCTAATTAATCATACATGCCATCACATACATCTATACAATAGACATATGACTATAACTCAATTATTTAACTAAGAACTACCATGAGGTAGCTCTGGGTGTTAGCTTTCCAATGCTCTGAACAATGTCTCATTTGGACCTATGGAACTAAAGTTACAGCCAAAATCGTCAGACAATGCAACAAAAGACAAAACCGATTTTTTCAAAATTTGGTCTAGGATGATCCATTGTCAAGGGATGATAATCGATTGTCAGCAAACATGTGTTTTGCTATTGAATTAACCAAAAATCACTTTTCCATGCAGCGCAATCGAATATTTTTCTTTGACAATTGATTGTAACTTTTTTTTTTCAAAATTTGAACTAGTGCAATCGATTGCCATTAGGAGGCAATCGATTGTCACTGTAATATTTTCCGAAAAAAGAAAATCAGTTTTCACACATGTGCATCATCCCCTTCCTCTCTAAACCTCCATATATGACTCCAACCAATTTTCCTCAAAATCAAGTGACTTACAACATGAATTTAACAGTGAATCATGTTAGCACAACCATCAACATGTTACAAGACCTATATTCGTCGTGATTCATAGTAATTCATCAATAATTTCATCAACAATCATGTACACAATTCAAGCACTCAAACCTTCATCAATGATAAAATTTTATACTTGTATATTCATAAATTTAGTCATAAAACACATGCATAATCATAATCAATCATCAAATTCCATATTTCTAACACAACAACAATTCATCAAAGAAAAATCATGGAACCCTAATAAGAGTAAGGACCTCTCTTCTCTATCCCATCATGTAAAACACCCATATTCAAAGTCCTTTCTCCCCTTTGTCTTAGATTTCCAGCAACAATAGAAAATCAAGAAGCTCATATGGATTCATTCTTCAAAACCTAGCTCTCCTTCCAAACGCTCTTGTTTCTCTAGCCTCCTTGTTTTCACATACTGATAAAAGGTTCCTAAAACCTAATTTTCTCCCAACTTTTAGAATATATAATTTTCTAATTATTTTTGCCTAATTATTATTATTACCCACCAACTTTTCAGCTTCTCTCCTCTCACCTCATACTTCTTTCAAATCACACAATTGACCTAATTCCTTATTTTACCAATTTTCTCAATTTATTTCTGTTATTAATTAAAATGATAATTATTCTAATTATTTTCTAAATTATTCTACCAAGATAATACATTCTCACCACACCCTACCATTGCCACTACACTCCAACAACACATATAATCACATAATTTTATTTAAAGGCACACCAAACACCAAATAATTAAATAAACTTCTAAATAATCCAATTAAATAAATTAATCAAATTTAGGGTGTTGCAATCATCACACATACAAGATTGGTCATTTTTTTTTGTTTTTGCAGATGAAATTACACACTTTTGTGTGTTTATTTATTGCCCATTTTGGGTTGATGTTTGGGGTTCAACCACTGCTGGGATGAATAACCGGGTGAGGCTTACCCAACTTAGTGGGTGCAGTCGCCTTTTACCTCCATTTTTTTATCTTTTTAGTGCTTATATTTTTTATTTTCTTAATCGATCATACATGACATGCGAATCAAAAATATGCCAGATTGTCAAAATTAGCTACTTGGGAAGTACTTGTCAGAGTTCGAGTACTATGCTACAAAATACATTTTAGACCCTTAACCTACTCGCGTAACTTAGGGTGTTTGAGTAATATAGATTTTATCAACTGTCCACAGATCCATAAACTCGTCCTATCATCCCTTCAAACATATATACTTTCTCAGGCATTTGTCAAACTCAAAATCTTTATTCTAGAAAAAAAATTAGCAACTCAAATTTTGGAGAAAACTAATAGTAAAACATGAATTATACATACAAACTATTCTAAACAACACACAATGCACAAGAAAAAATTAAAATGCAAAAATTAAAATAGAAAAGGGAAATACTCCCCAAACTTTAACTGGACATTTGCCTCAATGTTCCAATAAAAGTAGAGGGAGATTAGGAGAAACTCAGATAACACCTCACTGAGGAGGTGGTAAGCGTAACATAAGGTCCTACAATAACCTTTGAATGTCATCAATGATGACACCTTTCCTGGCTTGCTCAGCCCTTTGCCTTTGCTGCTTAACCCATTATTTTTATTATTTTGCTTTCAAGTATTCTATCTCTGAATGCATCCAACCCCGCCGATCTTGAAATTGACTTATGTTACCGGTTTCATGAAAGGTAGGGAGATTTGTGCCCCGATATCTTCATCCATGGCACCACCTGCATCATTAGTTTCTAAATTTGGAAAACCCTCATTCTTTGATTCCTCTTCGACGAGGGTATCCAAAGTATTCAACCAACTCCTTTCTAAGTCTACTATGCTTTTATTCTTGCTTGGAAAGTAGAACATACGCTTTCTATGCATTATAAAGCCCTAAGATTCCCCGTCACGATCATCCTTATATTTACGAGGGATTGTTGTACCCCAAAATTTTCCCTCATGTTTCTAACCCTAATTGGCTTTTGTCTCTCATACATATGCCTTTACATTAGGTCATTTTACATATTTCATCTCATTGAGCTCTTAAGGATATGAGATCAAGGAATTGGAGATTTAGGGTTTCTCTACTGCTTTCAGGCTCTCATCTTCATTTAAGGTTGATTCAATTTATTCTTTAATAATCATGGTTTAAAGTTAGGGTTTTCATTGGTGTAAGTTAGGGTTTGGTCCGTTCTTAACAATTCAAGTCATTTCTCCATCAACATGCACTTAAGAGCAAAAGAATCAGGGTTTCCTATTCATGGTGCTTGATCTTGAAAATAGTTCTTCAACAAAGGTTTATTATGCTAGGATTACTCCCCAAAGCTACATTGAACATCATTTTTCATTGCAAGTTCATCATTGTCTAAAGGATTGCTTGTATCTTTTGTCAAGCCAAGATGTTTCTTGTTGATTAAGCTATGGATTAAGATCTCATCAATTTCAAATGGAGCATTGATTCAACAATGTTCAAGGTTAAATGACATCAAGTTCTTAAGCATTCATTTTGTTCAAGAATTTGATTCAAGATAAAGTTGGAAGAAGGATTGTGCGGATTTCTTGGGATTCAAATAACAAAGACATTATTCAAGTTCATCATCATTCATCATTTTTTTTCAATGTCCATTTCAAAATCCGTATCCATTTTAACTATTTCAAAAATCCACTTCAATTCAAATTCCAACACCATTTTTTATCCATTTTCAATCCATTATCCACTTTTAATTCAAAATCCACATTTTAGATCCATGTTTTTTCAAATCCATTTATCCATACTCCAATATCTATTTCTTAACCATTTTTAGAAATGCAATGGTGAGCTTACTTAACATAAATTCAAATTTGTTTTGACTTTAACATGCTTACTGCAATATTTGAAATGGTTTATGACTTGGATATTGAAGCGTGTTAGAATTGTGAATGAAATAGGGGTTGCTATAGTTTTGTAGGTATGAATTGTGTATGTAGAACTGGTTTAATACTGATGTTTGTTCTTGTTTGAAATGTGCAAGTTTTGGCATGTTAGAAACAAGGTCATTCAAATTACACTTTAAGTGGGCTTAGGCGTGAAGAAAGGTCGAGGTAAATTTCATTACGTGAAGGAAACCAACCATGTAGTAAAAGAGCAACGTGCTCTTAAAAGATTTTGGATGATCACCCAAACTCATGGTCTGCACCTTTCTCCAAATTGTTATTGCACTTCTCAAGAGCAAGTACTTTGATTGAAACAATCTCACTGAGAGGAATGCAAGGAGCTCGAAGCACTGATGCACTGACACCTTCCTTACCCTCTATATAATTTTCAATCTACTGTATTGAGAGAATATCAAAATATGCTCCATTTTTCCTTATTCTGTGATATCATCCTTTGTACAAAAGCACTGAGGAAAAATAATAGATCATGTAATGAATATGTGAGCACGGTGTAATAACTGTTATGGGCTCTTTGTAGATACTATCAGGTAGCTTGCAATGTATAAGTGTTTACGCAACCTTCAGCTCTTTGTTTGTTTTTTTTTTGTAATTAATGAATTTGTGTAGCTTTATCCTTTTTTCTTAGCTTGTGTTTTGTGGATTAAGAACTTCGGATATTAGTTATTATGGATCAAAGCTGGTTTAGGATTTGGACTTGGAATACGAAATTTGGATATGGGTTGGGTAATGAAGTTGAAATTGGATTGTGGATATTTGGATTTGAATTTGTTTAAAATGTAATCTTGGGTTATTGGATATGGACCATGAAATTTGGATTAAAATGGTTTAATATGAAAAAATGGTTGGGATATTGAATATGTGACTTTTGTAATGGATTTAAATATGGAACTTTGAATATGGATTTAAAGATATGGACTTTTGTAATGGATTTAAAAATATAGACTTTTTAATATGGATTTAGAAATGTAGACTTTGATTTATAATTTGGTTTGGACCTTTTGAATTGGCTTTGGAAGAATGGATATTTGGTTTTGACAAAATGGATATGGGTTTGGAATGTGAATGGAATTGGATATTGAGTTTAAGTTTGGATATGAGGTTAAAATGGACTTGAATTTGAAATTTGGATTTAGAAAGAAAATGGATATGGAAAATGGTTTTAGTATTTAGGTTTAGAGTATGGATTTAAATGGCTTGAAATGGATATTTGGGTTCATTTGGTTTTTGTAATTGGATATTGGACATGAATAGGGAGAGGCTTCCAAGACATAAATCATCCATTTTTTCCAAGTAACAATCCAAGAGCTTGTTGCTCAAGTGTCTTTAACAAGAACGATAGTCCCTTGCCTTTTTTGGAATGCCTTGTACCATAAGTAATCATTGTAAACCACTAGATCTCTTTGATGATTTTGTCTGACCAGATTATTAGGATCCACTTGATAACCATAAGCACCGGGGACAAACCACGGTCACTGATCTTTTCATTTTCCACTAAAACAAACCTGCAAAAGAATGAAACTCTGCTTTCCATATGAAACCCTGATTCTTCAAGACCTCTGATCCAAGTAACAAGCCCATGTTGATGCATGTATGATGTATTAAATGCACTAATAGAGGGTATGCATATGAGGAAAATGAAAAACATAAGCTATAAGATGTTAGTGGGATGGTAGGACAAATTTGGAGTATGACACTATGTACTATTTTTCTCACGTAAAACCTTTCGATCTTATATTATAATCTTCAGAGGCTTCTGAGTGAATGTTGTTGAAGCATGTCTAGAAGGATCAAAAGACTAGTAGAAAGAAGCTTCGGAATGAAAATCTTCAGAGTCTTGACATTGTTCCTCAGAACCTGGTCTTCAGAGTCTTCATAACTTGTTTTTCAGAATCTTGAGACCTTTGACAAATCTTCAGAAGCTCTTCTCATAAGACACATAGTCAAAAGCTTTAGAATAAACAGTCAATAGAATTGTTGTCTAAGAGCATTTCAGAATTTGACGTAATCTTGAAGCACACATTTGTATCTCTTTAGAGTCAAAGTGTGTTGATTCTGAAATCTGATGACGTCACACGCCAATTCTTCATAGTTAGAACCTGTTAGCAAAAGCTACACACTAGACAAAACAATTAGGATACAAAATTGTTCTCTAACAAACAATATATTGTTATCATCAAAACTAAAGGCCAGATGCAAAACCAAATCTTGTTCTTACAAGAGACTCTTATTTGCTTTTCCATTTGGCATGCACATAGGTGGTCATTTGAAAATTTAATTTTACCTAGACCAATAACTACATTCTTTGAGATCACTTGTTTAGTAAATCAAAGTTGACATGAGCTAAGCGTCTATGCCATAACAAATACTTTTCACTCATGGTTACTAAACACTTAGTACTGTTGTAACGTGAAAAAAAACTAGCAGAAAAACAAAGTCGCCACCGAACGTTATTTATCTCGACGGGGGAAAGAAAATGATAAAAGAAAACCTCAAAAAGGTAAATGAACATGGTCTCACAACCAAATTCTGGGTTCGAGAGTCGATTACGCGAGAGGAAGGTATTAGCACCCCCTCGCGTCTGTTGTACTCAACGGGATCCACTCTTGTTGTTCTAATCAAAGGGTGTGTTTATCTAAAGCCTATTTGCTAAACGGAAACGAAAAGAAAAAAAAACAAAAAGGAGACTCGAAAGGACTTCGTCGTTCTAGGCCTACGTATTCCCTCGTGGAATGGGAAAGTCAGAGTCAACGTAATTTGGAGGACTACGGGTGAAAGGGGGAAGGGTGCTCGCCAAGACTTCATCTTCTTGTGTCTACTTATCTTCATTCAGACGAGAATGAAAAAATCAGAGTGTTCATAGTTCATGGGACCATGGGTTGTTAGGTGTCTTTTATGTTCGATGCTAAATTTGGATTCCAACAGTTAGGGTCGAGGTCTGTTTGCGGTAGAATGTAAGTAGCATTCCCTTTCTGAAAAGGTTCGACATGAAATCCCGAAGGAAAAAATGATTTGAATTTGTTCAAGGATTTTAAATAAGTGGATTAACTTTTTTTGAGATACGTATTGCACTAAAATCTATGACATATGAGCGAATGCTTTGCAAGATCGCCCCCAAACGAGACGTATGCTAAGCTCTCTAGAAGAAATAAGAAGAGACTCCCACTCATCATTTCACATGTACTTAAGGCTCGTGACACACTATACACATCATATTTATTAAGTGTTTTTATTTGGTTTGAGAGAGAAGAAAGAGACTCAAAGTGAAAAGAAAAAATCTAAGGGAACTCGCACCTAGATGTTATCATGACAAATGGTCATATAGTTAAGGACGAGAAAGGGAAATCTACCTAATGTTATCATACAAGAGATGAACCTAAGGTTAAGGTTGAAAGGGAGCTAACCTAATGTTATCCTGTAAAGAATTGAGAGCCAAATGTCTATCCTACTCCAAGCTTAATAAAAAATTAAGTTGGACTATGAGTCTTAAGGGAGCATGTGAGCAAAGCACAAGTAAAAATTACACAACTTAATAAAAAACAACACCAAGTGAAAAACAAATTCAAGTAAATATTCAAAGCTAAAGAGAGAAGATGTCAAAGCAACACAAGTGAAAACTAAGAAAATAAACTAAAAACAGTAGCATCAACAGCGCTTTAGCACAGCAGAGCAGTAAATTCTAGCAAACAAGTAAAGCAGCATTTAATAGCTCTATTTTTAAAACATAACAGGTGTGCATTCAGAAGCAACAGGATAGCAATATATAACAGCACACTCCATTCACAACAACAGTATATGCAGCAGCAACATTATACATTCAATCAACTTATGCACAAGATGACTTGAACAACATCAACTAAAACCCAACAAGTATCATCAAAACCAAAGAGAATTTATAAGCAATCTCATGCATCAACATGTTCAAGCAAGCAACAAATATTCTCAAGTATCAAGCATAAAGCATGTATCAAGATTAAACCAATCATCAAGGAATTCACAAGTATCATCAAGAATTAGTCAATATCAAAGGCATCAAGAAATAACCATAACTTGTATCAAGGATCAAAATCAACAGTTAACCAAGAACTAATCGAGACATGCATCAAAACCATAAGGAAATTCACAAGACTTCATCAAGAAATGTTCACAAGTATTTACAAGAATTAGTCCACATCCAAGATCACTCACAATTTGAATATCAAGAGTTAATCATAACTTATCAAAACCTAATCAAAGTCTATTCAAAACTAAGATAAAAAAGTAATTGCAATCAAGATCCAAACTAAGATTAAAAATTTACTCCAAATTAGCATCGAACTAAAATCAAAGCTAAGATTAAAATTAAGATGAAAACTAAAATCATAGTCTAATCAAAATTTAGTTCAAGATTAACTCCTAATCTAAAATAATATCTAATTAACCAGAATCTAATTAAAACCAAGTAATTAAACTAGAATCACATTAAAATTAAGTAATTAATTAGAATCTTAAAACCAAAATCAAGGTCAACTAGGGGTGCAGGCCTGCTATGGAGTGTGAAATCAGAAGTCAGGCGCATGGGCTTAAAATCCTAAGCCTAATGACCTTGGTCCATGTCCGGGGGTGCATGAGTGAAAATATGGTGTGGCAAGGAAATCAACATGGGCCTTTGAGCTCGGTCCATGATACTAAGTCTTAACCTGATGGAAAAACCAATAAGCATACACTCTCAGCCGTGCCTCTCCTCACGCGACATTCTTCTTCTCTTCCTCACAAATTTCGTCGTCGCGAAAACATCACCCTCTCTCCATCTCGCTCTTGCACACTCCCTCCTCACGAAGCCTCTTCGCTGTCAATGATCTCTGCCGTGCTGTGGCTTCAAGCTGGCAGCGGCGGAGCTTCCACGTATCATACATCGTGCAAATCTCTCTCCGATTCAACAATCAGTATTCACGCAATAATGATGAAAGAAGAAACGCTTACGTATCGCAGTCGCTCCGATGGCGCTTCAAACACAAAGATGATGGAATGAAATCAAAGAATCTGATTCAGGTATTCCCCTCTTTCACGTGTTTGCTTTCGCCTTACACTCCGCTTTCTACTTCTTCTACTTCTCGATCGCAGACTTGCTTCTCGCTATTGTTCACCTCGCTGCAATTGCGACTCAAAATCGATGAGGATGTGAATCAATCACGATGCGAGAAATGTTGTACTCGCGACTTCAAAGTATGCTTCAAATTATTGTTATTGTTCTGTGCGAAGCTGTTGTGCGTGTTCTTGAATTTACAATTATTGCAATCTGCAGTGAAGCTATTGAACGTGTGGATTTGATGAGAATTGAAGCTAATTTGTTGGTGTTTATTCATTATTGTAGGCTGTTGATTTGGTGAAGAATTGAAGGTTGAGGATGGTTTGTGTTGAAAAGTTTGTTACAAAGAAAGAGAAAATAGTGAAGAATGCTGAGGAAGAAGAGTTAGAGATAGGAAGCTTTATAGAGTGAGCAAGAAAGATCCAGAAGAAAAGTTTGTTAGGAGTTTGTTTCTGTGAAATTCTGTTGTGAACCTATAACTGAAAATTCTGTTGTGAACCTATAACTGAAAATTCTGTTATGATTTTTCCTTCCGTAAAATTCTGTTAGTGATCTCAATTCTGTTATGTAATTTTGCAAGTGAAATTTCTTCAGTTATAAAGCTTTTCCATTTAGTAATTTTGTTGTCACTTTCTTGTGCGTATTTTGTTATGGACTTGGAATTGTGTAATGGCTGAACTTGGTTATTGGTTAGCTTGGCTTTGAAGTGAGTTTGAAGAGGAAAAGCTATGAGTGTTACGATACTATTATTGATTATTTTGAGTGAATGTATTGATTATTTTGAGTGAATGTCTGCTAGCTTTTTTTGAATGAGTAACTGCTGCAGTAAGTTTGTAGCTTGAACGGCCTTTTGTGATGACATTACTTGAATGAATCTGTTACCGCCATGGGTATTTGAATTGGTCGGTTAATTTATGATGACATATGGTTCTTGGTGGTGTATGTCAATGTGGACACTTGAAATGGACTTATTTAAAAATTAGATAAAATGGTTAAAACAAGTTAAAATGGATTTTGATGAAATGGACATTTGGATTTAGAAGTTATGGACAACGGAAAATGAAATGGATTTTTAGATATTTGAATTAGATATGTTTAGACAGATGGATAGGTTTATACATGGAAAAATGGGTTAAAATTTGAACTTGAATGATGAATGATGATAAACTTGAATAATGCCTTCCAAATAAACCCTAACCATGCACTTTCCATCCTTACTTGAACCAAATCCTTGAACAAATTCAACTCTTAAGAAGTTTGATGAACTCTGAATAATCTTGGATCAATGCTCCATAAGGAAAGGAATCCACATCAACTTGCAGTAACTTAATCCAATGAGCCTCAGCTGACGAAATGTCCTCAAGCTTAAACACGAATAAGAAACCCTAATTCTCCCTAAGATATACACTGATGAAGAGAACATCCTAAGATGTTGAAAGGAATCAAAACCCTAATCCACGACCTTCTCAATAAATCAAAGATGAAAACCCCAAATACTTGATACTCTTGAGAAATCTTGAAGAAGATAAACTTGATACTTGATGAAATTTTGATAAGAAGATACTCATGAGGTTAGGAGCTCAACCTTTGTCTCAATCTTGAGCGTAATAGCCAGATAAATCACCTCTGAATAAGGAAAACTCAAGAAAATCCTCTGATCCCATGTCTTAGGAGCTCAATGCAAATGAATGAATGCGAAGTTATGACCTAATGGAGATGCATATGAATGTGAACCACAAGCTAGTTAAGATTAGAAATAAGAGGGCAAATTTTTGGGTGCAACAAGTACTTGTCAGAGGTACATCATTCAAGTTGAGCATATAAATATTATTTACCCTTAAACGAGTAATCTTTCTTTTCATTATGTCCAATCATGAAACAACTACTTGTGAAAGTTATTTTATAGCCTTTGTAGCATAGTTGACTAATACTAAGTAGATTATGTCTAAGACCTTCAATAAGTATAACATCAAAGATAATAGTAGAAGAGGGATTACCTACATTACCTCTACCAAGTATAACACCTTTATTATTGTCTATGTAGGTTATATGGCCCTTCTTTTTTGTGTGAAGTCAATGAATAAGAAAATGTCAACCTTTATATGTCTTGAGCATCCACTGTCAAGAAATCACATTCTTTCTATGGAGCCAAGACATTTAACCTACAATATCAAACAAGAGTGATAGGTGCCCAATTTTCATTAGGTCCTTTAGAGTGAGTGGAAACATTGTTGCACTTAGGCAACCATTTAAATACACCTTTAGGAACCAAGTATCTCCTAAATTTACATTTTACAATGGTATGAAATTTCTTGCAACAATAATGATAAGTCAAGTGATGATGATTGTGACTTTTGATATTTGATTCCCTTATGACAAAATTATACTTTTTGTACAGTATATTTAAAGATCTTATAAATTTATTGGATTAATAGCAAAGGTAACTTTTTGTTCTAAAGCCTTGTTCAATTTGGCTTTTACAATAATGACTTCTTTTTGTCAAATGTGACAAGTTTCAAAACCAAACCAAGAAGACTTCTCATCCTCAACATTAACTTTTGGACCTCTAACATGGTTTACTTAAGAGCTTCAATTTGTTTTTTTGTTTCTAAAACCTTAGCTTCTAAGTATGAAAATATTCTTTTATTTGAAACCAACCTTTTAAAAATTCATATGGCTTCACTATGTAGATTTTCAAAAGCAATTTGTAAATCAGAATAATACATTTTATCTATAGATTCCTATTTAAAATGAATTACATTCTTCTTCTTGTGATTTTCCATTATGCAAAAATTTGCCATTTTTTCACTTTCACTTGAGCTATCCTCATTGGAGGATTCATTATCACTTTCCCAAGCAATGTATGTTCTTTTAGGATTTCTAGACTTCTTTTGTTGACCCTTTCCTTTATCCTTCTTAAGCAAATGACAATCCGACTAATAATGACTGATGCTTTCCCAATTATAGCATGAACCTTTAGATTTTTCCTTCTTACTCTCATATTGCATTGAGGTATTTGATTGTCTTATATACTTTATGATATTCTTGTTGGAATGATTCACTCCATTTTTCTTTATATACTTATGGTACCTTTTAAAAGAACCTCGTATCTTAATCATCTTAACACTCACCATCACTAGTTCCACTATCATCTTGCTCTATAGTAGGGGACTTAGAGCTAAAAGACATTAGATCAGTTGACTTCTTGTCTACCACCTTTTCCTTGTTCTTCTCTTTTTTAAGCTTCTTCTCATGCTTCTCCAATCACATGAGCTCTTTCTCATGTTTTTCAAGCTTTACAAACAAAGTAGTAATATCTAATATCAAGAGATTGTTAGCTTCCTTGACTGTGGTGACCTTCAGTTGCCATTCCTATTAAGACATCTTAAAACTTTGTTAGTAGCAATTTCATTGGAAACGGGCTTACCAACTGCATTTAAATGGTTTACAAGATGAGTGAACCTCTTTTGCATGTCAGCAATGGTTTCACCATGCTTCATATGAACAAATTCAAACTCTTGGTTCAAAGTATTGATTCTAGCTTGTTTTACCTCATTTGTGCCTCAGTGTGATGACATTGGCAATCATAGTCACTAAGGCTAAGAAGTGGCTGCCTCAGTCTGATGGCATTGGAAATCATAGTCACTAGGTCTCCTATAATGATTGGTTCGTGGGTGGCTTGTGCTATAAGTCTAAAGTTGGCCATCATAAAGGTAGCGCCATTAACGGGTCGGCCATGGGAAGCACAATAAAGCATAAAAAGCTCATCTCTTTACACAGAGTAAATGTTTTCTTCTTTCCCAAATAGGGTGTGAGCAAGAATCTTATGAAGGTAGCGGATGGCAGGGTTATGAATGCTTTCAGAGTACATAGCATTGGGTTCAGGATGATTATTTCTGGTGATGCTTCCCCAGAAATAATCCAGCTCAAGGTTAGTGACTAGTTCCTCCTGGGCGATGGTAAAGGAATCAGGGCCGCTTGGAAATCCTAGGAGTTCAGCGATCTCTCTTGGTTAAAATGGTAGTCCTTGTCAAACATCCTAAAGCTGATGAGGCCTTTACTAAATCTGTACCCGTGGGTATTGGTAATTCTGGAAAGGGAATTTCAGGTGGTGGAAGGTTATACTTAATTCGAGAATCGTTAATTCGGCGTCTTAAACTAATAAAACGCTTGATGTCGTCAATCAGTTGCTCAAGCTTTTCACCTTTAGAGCGAGTGTTTGACATACAATTGACGAATTGAAATAGGGAAATAGTTTCCTTAGTCTATTGCAACACTAAAGTTACAATATCGACTTAATTGGTCCCCAACAACGGCACCAAAAACTTGATTGCAACTTAGTATGTCTAAATGATTCGTGACTGCAAGTGCACATTTGGATCGCGTAGTTTTAAAGATTATCGAACCCAAATGACCAATAATCAATCTTACCATTATTTAATGCTACTACGTAAATCTAAGGCTAATGGATTTCTAAGTTGAGATGCAAGTAAGAAAATAAATGTAAATTGAAATATGATTTAAATCAAGATATGACGGAATATCAGTATGTAATTCTGTCAATCATTGGGGACTTTTATCAGATCAGAGTAATCGTTGAATATGATCTCTATCAGAGTCAGAGCTTTCTCTATCAGAGTCAGAACTTGTTTGTTAAATCTTCATAAAAACAAACGTTAGAGTACCAAAACTGTTTTCACACAAATACTAGTTTGTTATTATCAAAACTTAGAGATATCTGGCAGAACCAAATCCTGTTCTAACAATCTCCCCCTTTTTGATAATGAAAAAACCATGTATTTTGATGACACAATTTTGTACGAAGATAATCAATAGTAAATGATAGAGTTAAGTTTAGAAATAACTTCCCTTTATCAACACCCCCCCTAAATCTAAGACCTAAAAATCTTATCAGATTTGGAATACCAGAGCCTGATTATAAAGTTCTTATCAGATTCAGAATGAACAACGCTTAATTATATATCAGAGCCTGATTGGACTTATAAAACCTGAGATGGTTCAAGTCTGGTTCTTATCATATGCATTAGATAATGATAATGATTGGTTAAATCAGATCCTGATTATTAGTATATCAATTTGTTCCTGAAAAACATTCTAAGAAAAAATAATTGTATGCAATTAAAGAGTTATAATGTCAGAGCTATGATTCAGAGACAAGATATTGTTATCAAAATAATTTTTCATTAATGTACTCCCCCTTTTTGTCATAATCAAAAAGCTAAATAAATTAACAACATAAGATAAACATAAAGGAAATTAAGGGGTGGCCTAAGGAGTTTCTAAGGTTGAAGAGGAGAAGGGAGCCTCTGAAGGATTTGAGTAAGTGCATTCTGAATATTGAAATGAGTTCATCTTGCTTGTCCATCCTTGTTCTGAACAAATCTTGATCCTTCAGAATTCTTTCCAAATTTTGTAGAACAGGATCGAAAGTAGAGTTTTCAACAGCTCTCAGGATATCTTCTTGATTTTTAAGTACAACTTCCTTCTCAACTTGATCTTGAGCTTCTTAGCTTACCTTTCAGCTTCTTTGTCAAGAGCTTCCTTAGCCAATCTCTCTGCTAGTTCCCTTTCAGCAGCTAGCTTTGCTTCAGCCTCCCTCTTAGCTTTCAATCTTTCTTCAGCTTGCTGAACAAAATAATCTTTTGTCTGAACAGAGAGATTTTGAATCTTCTGAAATTCTTCTGACATCCACTAATTAAATTGACCCCAGGGAGCACCCAAAGTATAGGGGTCTTCGCTAGAATTTGATTCATCAGATAGTGTCTTAAATTTCATAACTACACTGTCCTTAAAAGCATAAATAACTTCATCTAGATTAGGAGGGGAAAGGTCAGAAGGTTGATTCTCAGGTGACAGTTGGGTTTCTTCAGCAGAATCACCCATATTGTTGATGTCATTATTTTCAAGATTTGATTTTGGTGAAGAAGGTTCAGGATTGTTTGATATGGTTTCTTGGATTATTTGTGAAGAGGTTAATGATGAAGAGATTGTGGAGATTGGTTATTCATATATGACAGGGGTTGGTTCAGAAATAGTGGAAATTGCTTGTTCAGATATGGTGGAAGTTATTGGTAAGGAAATGGTGGGAGATGGTTGAGTTGAAATGGTTTGAAATAACGGTGGTGGAAGTTGTGTAGAGGGTAGATTTATTTGAGTTTGTGGTTCAGAAGTAGGTATGGATGAGGTGGTAACAATGGTTGAGAAAGTTGGAGGTGGTGTTGGAATAGATGAAGATATATTTTTGTTAGTAATAATAGATGTAGTGTCAGAAGATGCCAATGAAATAGTCTTTGTGCTGGTTTCGCCTAGACTTTTCTGCTTCTTTGCAATCTTATCTTGAGGAGCTTTGTTGGGTCTTTTCTTCTTCATTAGATCAGGGGGATTTTTTGGTAGATCTTCAATCCTGAATCCAGATAGATCATATCCTTCAGCTTCTCGCATCTTTATGTATTGCATTATAGCCTCTGGATCATCAAGCTGAGTGAACAGAGGAAAATCGTCAATAATCATTCTTCTGGACTTCAAACTTTCCCAATCTGTAACCATATTTGGTTCAACTCTAATTTTGTTGATAATCTGCATTCTCTTCAAATTTTTGCCATTTAGAGGTGTTCTAGTAATAACTTCCAGATCTTCTGTTAAATTCAAGGTGGCCAGATGATCAACCATTCCTCTTTCAATAAGAATATCTGAGATTAGTTTTCTAATAGGAATGTAGTTTCTAGGCTTCTTTGAAGCATTTCTGGTTTCCTTTATGGAGTCTCTAAGATATTTGAATAAAATGGAAGGAAGGAAGCTCTTTTCACCTTTCATTAGATAATACAACATGTATTTTTGATTAGTACTGATGAAGTTAGATGAACTAGAAGCAGGTCTATGGTAGATGTTGTAACACCCCGTTCCCAAAATAAAATAAATGCAGTTTAAAATAAACAATTATCAGAGTTTCACACTACACACGGGATGTCACAGAAGAAACCAAACAAAACATTTTCATTAAATGATATCAACAATACTAAACAGCGAAAAATTCGTTATCATATGTATATATTGTTGGTGTAAGCCCTAGAGGCCAATACTTTTTGGTACTTGTATCGGATTATTCGTTTAATAATAAAAGACATTTCTTTATTATGTTTGTCTTTCAGAATAATAAAGTCCCTAGAATAGTTAGTTTGTTTAATGAAATGTTAAGTGTGACTTAATCATGAGATCCCATTAAACATAAAGACATTATTCTTAAAATATCCGTAGTCAAGATTTATTGCAAAGTGGGATAACATTAAAAGCATTGAGACTATTATGAAGATAGACTGATGATCACATCTCATGGATCATGGATAAAGAGTTATCAAGTCTTGACATAGGTATAAATATTAGGAGTAATATTTATACCGGATTGACCCGCTATGAGAATACTACATAGTATGTTATGCAAAGTGTCATAAGTTATTCTCATGGTGATAATGGTGTATTACCACCCTTCGACCTGAAACCACTATTGACCCTAGATGTAGAGTCGGGTGCTTTATTGCTGATCAAACATTATCCGTAACTGGATGATCATAAAGACAGTTGATGGGCACTCCACGAAGCATGCTGAGGGACATGAGTGTCCTAGATGGAATTTGCCAATCCTGCATAACAGGAGAAATGTCTAAGGGCCCAATATTGAACTGGACAAGGATGACACAGTGTATGCCTTGTGTTCAATATAGACATAGGGGCAAAAGGGTAATTGTACAAACATATATTGTCACGAAAAAGGTTTTGTCAGATCACATGACATTTTCGTGACTTGGGTAGCAGTGATGTGTTGCTAGATACCGCTTACTGTTTATTATGTTAAATATATAATTTAATATAATTACCAACGTTACGAAATCCTACAGGGTCACACACATAAGGACAGTTTGATGAGAGATAGAGAAATCAAAGGAACACCGTAAGGTACGGTGCACTTAAGTGAAAAATAGAAATTCGGATAATATAATAATAATTATTGTTATTTTATAATGATTATAAAATAATAATAAAATAAATATATTTATTATAATAATAGTTATTATAATAATATATAATATTATTATGGATCATGTGAATTGGGTTTTTAGCCCGCAGCCCACAAGAGAGTCTATAAAAGGAACCCTTGTGGTGAAGCTTTCACTTGATGCAATTTCGTTTTTGATTCTCTTTTCTCACTCAAATAATTCCGTTCGTAAGCAGCTAGCACTGTGACCGGAAGCTGTTCGTGTGGACTGAGTAGAGGCGTTGCACTTCATCAACGCTTGTGATCGCTGCATCAAAGATCTGAATCGCCACAAAGAGGTAACGATTCTATCACTGACCATGCTCATTCGTAAGGATCACTAAAGGAAATTTTTATTTTCCGCTGCGTTTAGATCGCAATTTTCCTACAGTGGTATCAGAGCCACTTACGAAACCATGGATCTGATAGCTGTTAAATTTCCGTCTTTTCTGTATTTGATTCGATTAAAACACAGAATGAATTTAACAATAAACGATTAATTAAATTTGGCATCTGTTGTGTACGATTTGGATGATTGATGTTGATTATGCTTCAGAAACCGACATTAGTATGGTGAAGTTGTGCGATACATTGATCATCCATAGGTTACACAATTAGATCGATCACTTTTATATAAGATATAAGAAATTCTGATGCAAAGATGGTATATGGGATATACTGTTTTGATTTCATCCATTCAATCACATAAGGATTGTAATTCTTTTGAAAGATCATCATTTTCATTCGCTTCGGAATCCGACGTTAGTATGGTGAAGCAATGACATGTTGATCTATCATATTGAGTTATCAATCGAGTTGTGTTTGACGGCATGAAATTGTTGCATTAGGATTAATGGCAGTACAAGTGTTGTATTGCCGCAGACTTTTCCGGTTGGGATTGTAAATGCACAAAAGTTGTGCAGGAAACGACGTGAAATACAATGAAGTGTTCAATCAGCCGAAATTTAATTTAGTTTATTTAATTATCGGAATTTTAAACTAATAATAAAAGTGTGTTTATTATTATTTATTTGTGGTGATCAGTTATGGCCTTAGTTTTTCCTTTATTATTGTTTTGGGATTTTTGAATACGGCCTGCGTGTCGTGCCTCTCTCTCAATCTCTTTATGTAACTTCTTTTCTCATCTCACTCCCTCGTATGTAAAACGAGTTTTCTTATATGTAATGTAATATTATGTTATGAAAAAAAAAGGAAGTATTCAATATTAAAGGAGGATAACCTTGGAGATCATGCTTGGAGAAGCTTAGATCGTTATTAGGTTAGCTTAGGTTCTCTCATTGGCTTGAGAGAACAATTGCGTTAGGGGCCATAATTGTATCTTTTTTTTTATATGTATGTTGATGCATGTAATTGTATGTTGATGCATGTGAGAGACGTTTTGCATGTTAAGCCGGTGAGATCAAACTAATAACAAATTCCCTCAAAATTAAATATTAAGTTTATGCTTTCTAATTTTTAGCACTCATCAAGACTAGTATCGAGCATTGTAGGTTTCGCCTACGCGAGGTGCATGTTCTATATTAGTAAGGTGTGATGGGATAATTGTAATATCCAATTGCTAAAACAATGGGTCAAACTTAACTAAACAAATTATAATAAGATTATATATGTTTAGAAGCAAGAATTGGGAATGATTCATGTGATGGATCAGAATAAGGAGTTATTCACCCAATTGAAAATATTCGAGAGTTGTATGAGATACAATTGGAAGGAGTTCCTACCTAAATAACTTAGTTTTGTGTAATCAGCCTAACGCTGACTTAAAACAAAGTGAAACATGGATCTCGACCCACTAGAAAGTCTTCCAACGGGATTTTCCGAATCAAATGATGAGGGTCATTTGTTTTGAATAAAATAGTGGGAGCATATTTGATTAAAGGCCTAATTAAATATGTTGTTTTAATGATACTTATATTTTCATATTTCTCTTGTAGATTACCATGACAACAAACATATCGAACAATATTTTGCGATCCATCCTAGATAAGGAAAAATTGTCTGGGACAAATTTCCTGGATTGGCACCGTAATCTGAGGATTGTCCTCAAGCACGATAAGAAGCTGTATGTCTTGGAGACACCAGTTCCTGAGGAGGAACCTCCTAGTTCTGCACCAAAGGCAGAAAGAGATGCTTATAAGAAGCATTTCGATGATGCCAATGAAACCGCTTGCCTCATGCTTGCTACCATGAACTCTGAGTTGCAAAAGCAACACGAGAACATGTCTGTGTTCGATATGATCGGACATCTGAAAACGCTTTATCAAGAGCAAGCAAGAAATGAGAGGTTTCAGGTTTCAAAGTCCCTTTTTAACAGCAAGTTAGCTGAGGGAGCCCCTGTAAGTCCCCATGTACTTAAGATGATTGGGTATGTGGAGAACCTTGACAGATTAGGGTTTCCCCTTGGAAAGGAACTTGCGATTGATCTGATCTTGCAATCGTTGCCAGAGAGCTTCAGTCAGTTTGTCCTGAATTTCAATATGAATGACTTGGACAAAAGTCTTCCAGAACTGCTAGGCATGTTGAGAACTGCTGAGCAGAATATGAAGACAAAAGGGAAATCCATTCTGATGGTCAGTAATGGAAAGAAACAGAACAAGAGGCCCATCAAACAGGGTGGTAGAGGGAAAGGCAAGGAAGTTGCCAAACCCAAACCCACTCCTCCTGTTTTGAAGCCTAGTGGAGGAATAGCAAAGGAGGGCACTTGCTTCCATTGCGGTAAGACCGGACATTGGAAGAGAAATTGCCCAAAGTACCTGGAAGATAAGAATAATGGAGTAGAGACTTCAAATTCAGGTATTTTTGTTATTGAAATTAATTTATCTACTTCTGCATCATGGGTATTAGATACTGGATGCGGTTCTCACATTTGTACTAATGTGCAGGGACTAAAAAGGAGTAGAAATTTGGCAAAAGGTGAAGTTGACCTACGAGTTGGCAATGGAGCAAAGGTTGCTGCTTTAGCTGTAGGAACTTATGTTTTAACTTTACCTAGTGGTTTAATAATTCAGTTAGAGAACTGTTATTATGTACCTGCAATTAGCAGGAATATTATTTCCGTTTCTTGTTTGGACAAGTTTGGTTTTTCATTCATAATAAGGAACAATTGTTGCTCCATTTATTTGAATGATATATTCTATGCTAGTGCAAAAATGAATAATGGACTATATGTCCTTGATCTTGAAATGCCAATTTATAACATTAATACTAAAAGGTTGAAACCTAATGAGTTGAATCCAACTTACCTTTGGCACTGTCGATTAGGCCACATAAATGAGAAACGCATTTCCAAACTCCATAAAGATGGACTCTTGGACTCTTTTGATTATGAATCATATGAGACATGCAGATCTTGTTTAATTGGAAAGATGACAAAGTCCCCATTCACAGGAAAAGGTGAAAGGGCTAATGATCTTTTGGCACTCATACATACTGATGTATGTGGACCACTGAACATACCAGCCAGAGGAGGTTTTCAGTACTTCATCACTTTTACTGATGACTTCAGTAGATACGGATATGTGTATTTAATGAAACACAAATCTGAGTCCTTTGAAAAGTTCAAGGAATTCAAGAATGAAGTACAAAACCAACTAGGTAAGAATATTAAAGTTCTTCGATCAGATCGAGGCGGTGAATATTTAAGCCTAGAATTTGATGACCATCTAAAAGAGTATGGGATTCTATCCCAACTTACTCCTCCTGGAACACCACAATGGAATGGTGTATCTGAGAGAAGAAATCGAACCTTGTTAGACATGGTCCGATCCATGATGAGTCACGTCGATCTTCCAAACTCCTTTTGGGGACATGCATTATTAACAGCAGCTTACACACTTAACCGTGTTCCATCCAAAAAGGTTGATAAGACACCATATGAGATATGGAGTGGTAAGAAACCACATATGTCTTACATGAAGATTTGGGGTTGCGAGGTTTACGTCAAACGACAAATTTCAACCAAGCTTGAGCCCAAATCTGACAAATGCTTATTTGTGGGGTATCCTAAAGAAACAAGAGGATATTACTTCTACAATCCTTCTGAGGGCAAAGTGTTTGTCGCTCGAACTGGAGTCTTTCTGGAAAGGGATTTTATTTCCAAAGGAAACAGTGGGAGGAAAATAGAGCTTGAAGAAATTCAAGAATCACAAAACATTGAAACACCTATGGAGGAACTAGAGCGGGAAACACAAGTAGTTGTGGAAGAGCAACCTGCTCAAGAAGAACAAGACCAGCGTAGGTCAAGCAGGATACGTCACCAACCTGAGAGATATGGATATCTCATAAGTGATCAGGGAGATGTATTACTCATGGATCAAGATGAGCCTGTGACCTACAAAGAGGCCATAACTGGTCCTGAGTCTGAGAAGTGGCTAGAAGCCATGAAATCTGAAATGGATTCCATGTACACAAACCAGGTTTGGACCTTGGTAGAACCTCCTATAGGAGTTAACCCTATAGGATGCAAGTGGGTCTTCAAGAAGAAGACTGACATGGATGGTAAGGTACATACCTATAAAGCAAGACTGGTTGCAAAAGGCTATAAACAAATTCATGGGGTTGACTATGATGAAACCTTTTCACCAGTTGCAATGCTTAAATCTGTTCGGATTTTACTTGCCATCGCTGCATATCATGATTATGAAATATGGCAGATGGATGTCAAAACTGCTTTCCTTAATGGGAATCTTCTTGAGGATGTGTACATGACACAACCTGAAGGATTTGACATACCACAAGATGCCCAAAAGATATGCAAGTTACAGCGATCAATCTATGGATTGAAGCAAGCTTCCAGAAGCTGGAATCTTCGTTTTGATGAAACCGTAAGACAATATGGATTCATCAAAAATGAAGATGAACCTTGTGTCTACAAGAAGGTTAGTGGGAGCATGATCGTGTTTCTGGTATTATATGTAGATGACATATTACTCATTGGAAACGATGTCCCTACCTTGCAACAAGTGAAGACTTGGTTAGGGAATTGTTTTTCTATGAAAGACCTAGGTGAAGCAGCCTATATATTAGGAATTAGGATCTATAGAGATAGATCACAAAAACTGCTTGGCCTAAGTCAGAGTACATACATAGATAAAGTGTTGAGACGCTTTAATATGCATGATTCCAAGAAAGGATTCATACCTATGCAACATGGTCTGTGTTTATCAAAAACACAATCCCCTTCAACTAAGGAAGAAAGGGATCGCATGAATAAGATTCCATATGCATCTGCAATAGGATCTATCATGTATGCCATGTTATGTACTCGACCAGATGTCTCGTATGCATTAAGTGCAACGAGTAGGTACCAATCTGATCCCGGTGATGCTCACTGGGTAGCTGTCAAGAATATTCTTAAGTACTTGAGAAGGACTAAGGATTCATTCTTGATATATGGAGGTCAGGAAGAGCTTGATGTAATTGGTTACACTGATGCTAGCTTCCAGACAGATAAGGATGATTTTAGATCACAATCTGGTTATGTGTTCTGTCTCAATGGTGGCGCTGTGAGCTGGAAAAGTTCAAAGCAAGAAACAGTTGCTGATTCTACAACTGAGGCCGAGTATATTGCTGCCTCAAATGCAGCAAAGGAAGCTGTTTGGATCAAGAAGTTCATTAGTGAACTTGGCATAGTCCCTAGCATTGTGGATCCCATTGGTTTATATTGTGATAACAATGGTGCTATCGCACAAGCTAAGGAGCCTAGATCTCACCAACGATCCAAACACATACTTAGGCGTTATCACCTCATTCGAGAGATAATCGATCGGGGAGATGTGAAGATATGCAGAGTACCTACACTTGACAATATCGCTGACCCATTAACAAAGCCTCTTGCGCAACAGAAGCATGATGGTCATACTAGATCTATGGGTATTAAGGGTATGCCTAATTGGCTCTAGTGCTAGTGGGAGATTGTTGGTGTAAGCCCTAGAGGCCAATACTTTTTGGTACTTGTATCGGATTATTCGTTTAATAATAAAAGGCATTTCTTTATTATGTTTGTCTTTCAGAATAATAAAGTCCCTAGAATAGTTAGTTTGTTTAATGAAATGTTAAGTGTGACTTAATCATGAGATCCCATTAAACATAAAGACATTATTCTTAAAATATCCGTAGTCAAGCTTTATTGCAAAGTGGGATAACATTAAAAGCATTGAGACTATTATGAAGATAGACTGATGATCACATCTCATGGATCATGGATAAAGAGTTATCAAGTCTTGACATAGGTATAAATATTAGGAGTAATATTTATACCGGATTGACCCGCTATGAGAATACTACATAGTATGTTATGCAAAGTGTCATAAGTTATTCTCATGGTGATAATGGTGTATTACCACCCTTCGACCTGAAACCAC
This sequence comes from Lathyrus sativus, assembly GCA_963859935.3. NCBI lineage: Eukaryota > Viridiplantae > Streptophyta > Magnoliopsida > Fabales > Fabaceae > Lathyrus > Lathyrus sativus. The sequence goes on along the minus strand of OZ012736.1, from coordinate 179,835,012 downwards.
TATTGACCCTAGATGTAGAGTCGGGTGCTTTATTGCTGATCAAACATTATCCGTAACTGGATGATCATAAAGACAGTTGATGGGCACTCCACGAAGCATGCTGAGGGACATGAGTGTCCTAGATGGAATTTGCCAATCCTGCATAACAGGAGAAATGTCTAAGGGCCCAATATTGAACTGGACAAGGATGACACAGTGTATGCCTTGTGTTCAATATAGACATAGGGGCAAAAGGGTAATTGTACAAACATATATTGTCACGAAAAAGGTTTTGTCAGATCACATGACATTTTCGTGACTTGGGTAGCAGTGATGTGTTGCTAGATACCGCTTACTGTTTATTATGTTAAATATATAATTTAATATAATTACCAACGTTACGAAATCCTACAGGGTCACACACATAAGGACAGTTTGATGAGAGATAGAGAAATCAAAGGAACACCGTAAGGTACGGTGCACTTAAGTGAAAAATAGAAATTCGGATAATATAATAATAATTATTGTTATTTTATAATGATTATAAAATAATAATAAAATAAATATATTTATTATAATAATAGTTATTATAATAATATATAATATTATTATGGATCATGTGAATTGGGTTTTTAGCCCGCAGCCCACAAGAGAGTCTATAAAAGGAACCCTTGTGGTGAAGCTTTCACTTGATGCAATTTCGTTTTTGATTCTCTTTTCTCACTCAAATAATTCCGTTCGTAAGCAGCTAGCACTGTGACCGGAAGCTGTTCGTGTGGACTGAGTAGAGGCGTTGCACTTCATCAACGCTTGTGATCGCTGCATCAAAGATCTGAATCGCCACAAAGAGGTAACGATTCTATCACTGACCATGCTCATTCGTAAGGATCACTAAAGGAAATTTTTATTTTCCGCTGCGTTTAGATCGCAATTTTCCTACATATATACCCATAAACATCATATACATGCCATATACATCATCCTCGGCCAACTGCCCAAAATACACCAGACATAAATTCACTAAAAGAATTCGTCAAAACATGATATGCCAGAGGGACACACAAAATCATCAGATAAAGAAACAACTCCCCAAAGCCCCGGTGTTACGTATTAGAGCATCCCTACGACACGACTCGCCACAATCCAAGCTAGCTACGCACCTGGATTATATGTACTTCCGAAGAAGCACAGACCACAACAACAGGAAAGGGGTGAGAAATCACGATCAAAATATAACGGTAATAGCGTACATGAATGAAAGGCAGTAAACATAAAAATATCATTTCACATATGTCAACCCGGACCTACTGTCCCACACCAACACAGCATATAAGATAATGCAAACACATGCAACTCAACACATGATATGCGGTACCGACTCACAGGTTCGTCAACCAAACTCAGGATAGATCGCATACACTCCATCCGAGCAACGATCTATCCCTACCACGCTCCCTTTCAGAGCCCCGGCAAATCAAACTCAAGATAGATCACATACACTCCATCTGAGCAATGACCTATCCCTACCACACTCCCTTCCGAAGCACCGGGAAATCAAACTCAGAATAGATCACATACACTCCACCGAGCAATGATCTATTCCTACCACGCTTCATCCGAGCACTAATTCATGCATCATGCTATGCATACACCAATGCACAACAACAATCCACGCACACAAGGTGCCCACGATCCATCCGATCACATCCCATCATCTATCATATATATATATATATATATATATATATATATATATATATATATATATATATATATATATATATATATATATATATATATATATATATATATATATATATATATATATATATATATATATATATATATATATATATATATATATATATATATATATATATATATATATATATATATATATATATATATATATATATATATATATATATATATATATATATATATATATATATATATATATATATATATATATATATATATATATATATATATCTATATCTATATATATATATATATATCTATATATATATATATATATATATATATATATATATATATATATATATATATATATATATATATATATATATATATATATATATATATATATATATATATATATATATATATATATATATATATATATATATATATATATATATATATATATATATATATATATATCACAACACCATATTCATTCATAATACATACATGATTCACATCAATTCAAATATTATAGTTACGTGAACATCACGGAAATCACATTCCCACACCCTACATACACTCTCCCTAGTTCAACATCAATCTCATAATCAATCATGACCAACAAGGGTCCCACAGCACAAGAGAACAGAACAACACAGCACAAAAATACAAAACATTGTCATGATCGCTGGCTCACTTGCTAGGCGAAGCATCAGCGAATGCTCGCTACTTGCTCGCTCAGTGAGCTCCCTAGCCAAGCCAGACAGTGGCTACTGGAATTACTCGCTACCCAATTCACCCAGCGAATCCCTAGCGAAGGTTCGCTACTCGCTCGCCCAGCGAAGCAGCTGGCGAACGTTTGCGGTTCAGAAACATCATACTGCTCAGAGTCGGCAAAACGTTCCAAACTCAACCGATTCTACTCAACCCAGCTTCCACCATATTAGACAAATATTCCACCACTCAATTATAGAATCTATTCTTAATTTACCCGATTAAACATCAACTCTACTCAATTAATCAATTTCGGCATAAAAGTGTAAACTACCCAAACTCCCCCAAATCGATCAAACAACACATGCAATGGTTATATCATATCAGCATCAAATTCAGAATCACAACATCATATAAAACATAATCATCAAACTCTATGGGGTTAGGGGAAATCCCCTTCTACCTAACATTCATGCACTCTACCAATTCCGACCTGATTCTCCCCCCCCCTTACCTCGATAACTCGAACAACTGAAGAAGATGACTCGGAACTCTAGCTTTCTTCTTCCTCTAAGGTCCTTCTCTTTCAACCTTCTTCCAATTGCCCTTGTTCTTCTTCTTCCAATTTTCATCTTCTTTCACAAGTTCTTCTTTCTCCTTCCACTTTCTTTTTTCAATTCCTTTCCTTTTTCCCAAACAACCCCTAACTTATTCTTATTCCATTTAATTAATAATAATAATAATATTAATAATAATAATAACAATAATAATAATAATAATAATAATAATATTAACAATATTACTATTATTCATTAAATCATCATTATCATTAATAATTTTATTATTAACCTTAACGTCCAAAATTACCAATTAATCTCCAACTTAAGGGCTACACGCTATCGCACTCAACACACCACTAACACAGAAGGCACACCACAAATAAAATACACAGAAAAACGAGAAAATTAAAATGGGCGTTACAACTCTCCCCCACTTTAATTATTTTCGTTCTCGAAAATACCTGATGGAAACAATTCTGGATACGCATCCCGCATTCTGCTTTCCAACTCCCAGGTCACACTGCCACCTGCAGCACCTCCCCAAACCACTTTCACCAAAGCTATCTCCTTCCCTCGGAGTTGCTTCATCTTATTATCTTCGATCCTCGACGGCATCGTCTCAACAGTGAGATTCTCCCGGACTTGCACTTCATCTCTCTGAATCACATGAGATGGGTCTGTGACATACTTCCGAAGTTGCGACACATGGAACACATCATGCAAATTCGAAAGCTCAGGCGGCAACACCACCCTATAAGCCACAGCACCGACCCTCTGCAAAATCTGATACGGCCCAATAAACTTCGGATCCAGCTTCTTGGACTTCAACGCACGACCTACACCAGTCACTGGGTTAACTCTCAGGAACACGTGATCACCTTAACTGAACTCTAACTCTTTCCTCCGGTTATCGTGATAACTCTTCTGCCTATCTTGAGATGCTTTCATTTTCTCACAAATCATCTTAACTGTCTCAGTAGTCTGCTGCACAATCTCTGGCCCCAACACAACACTCTCACCTGTCTCATACCAACACAGAGGAGTTCTGCACCTCCTACCATATAAAGCCTCGAACGGTGCCATCCCAATACTCGAATGGTAACTGTTGTTGCACGTGAACTCAATCAATGGAAAATAAGTATCCCACTCACCACCTTTTTCCAGCACACAAGCCCGCAACAAATATTCCAATGTCTGAATAGTCCTCTCCGACTGACCATCAGTCTGCGGATGATAAGCTGAACTCAGCTTCAACTTAGTACCCAAAACTTTCTGCAAACTCTTCCAAAATTCTGAAGTAAACCTCGGATCTCTATCCGACACAATACTCGACGGCACGCCATGCAGCTTTACAATCACCCGAACATAAATCTCTGCCAGCTTCTCCAACGGAAAACTGATACTGATCGGCACAAAATGTGCAGACTTTGTAAGTCGATCCACAATTACCCAAATGGCATCCAATCCTCTCACCGTGCTCGGTAATCCTACAACAAAATCCATGGTGATACAATCCCACTTCCAAACCGGAATCTCTAACGGTTGCATAAATCCACTAGGCTTCTGATGCTCCACCTTCGACTTCTGACACGTGAAACAGGCATAAACAAACTGAGCTATATCCCTCTTCATACCTGACCACCAAAACATCTTTCTCAAATCATGATACATCTTTGTAGCTCCCGGGTGTATACTCAAACCACTATGATGTCCTTCACTCAGAATTGACTTCTTCAGCTCATCACTATCCGGCACACAAATCCTGCCGCGAAATCTCAACACACCTGCACTATCCAACTTGAAATCACTATCGGAGTCTCTTCCCACTCCAGACATCAAATCCACTAGCCTCACATCTAGCCTTTGACCCTTGTAAGAACACAGATTGTCTTTTAGTAATATCTCTATGTTTTGATGATAACTCTTATGAAATTTTGTATTAAAGAATTATATACTCTAAAATTGGTTCATGAATATTTGCTGCAGATAATTAAAGTATATATACATTCAAGAACAAATTAATCTGAACTTGGTGTCGCTATGGGATCCACACTTGTTGTGTTTAACTGACTGGTTTGTTTACTATCTACCTATCAAGGCCGGTCTGAAAAGAAAAGAAAAATGAATCGGCAAAGCGTCGCACTTTATGCCTACGTATTCTCATCAGAGAATGATAAATCAGAGTCAACGTAGTTCGACTAACTACGGGTTACGGGGAAGGTGGCTCGCCAATACGTCAGTATTGTGCCTACGTACTCTCAACAGGTTGAGAGATCAGAGCTTACGTAGTTCGGGATAATACGGATTACGGGAATTCAAATTCATTTGTTTTATCGAGTAGGGTTAACAAACAGTTCCAGCAGTTTGGTGTATGCAGCTCGACCCTCGGAGACTTATACGTTACCGTTTGCAGTAGAACTGGGAGTTAACGACACTCTTTTCTTCAGAAAAGCTTCCTTTGACTTATGGGCCCACGGGGCAAAAAGGTTTGAAGTTTGTTTTCTGTCTTTTACGAAAGGAGTCTTTTTTAGTTGTCTGTAGTTTGTACAGCACTAGAGATTATGACCTGGGAACGAATGTGTCGCATATCGTCCAAAGGACGTATACTAAACATTCTAGACGATTGAGAGGAGGCCGCTCAATTATCATTACCCAAGTAGCTTAAGGCTCGTAACGCGCTTATACTAACTTGCCTTTATTACACTTTTTACTGTTGTTTGAGATGAGAAGAGAGAGGGACAACTACAGGGAGACTATCAAGTCCTAATGTTGTCATGCCAAGGATTCATCCTATGGTTGAAGTTTGAAACAGGGAACTCCTAGAAGTTATCATGCATAGGTTTCAACCTGAAGTTCTAATCATCACTTCCTTATCAAAGGAAGTGAGATTCCTAGGGGATCATGTCAATGATAAACAGAAGCAGATAAAGCATCAGCTTAAACAGTAAATAGTAAACGACTGTAAAATGCATGCAATGCAAGTGAGGGAGGGAGGAAATGTGTGTGGGGCATAAGCCTCCACAAGCTCGTCTCGACCTCAAGCCAGATATGAATAACTGCAATCATACAGAAGAAATAAAATGCCATCAAGCAAAACACAAACCACATAGGCAAGGGAGCAAGGCTCTACCGAATACCCGCAAGCAAAGCCATATAGTAAAAATACAAGCAGAGGGAGCAACTCAACCTCTAGTGCACTCATGCTCCTAGCTTAAATTAGTCAAAACTTGAACTTATTCTAATGCATCAAGCAAATCAAACAAGTCACATCAATACAGTTGCACAGAAAGAAAACAGACAGGAAAGAAAGCAGATCAACAGCTTCCACAGCTCCACAGCAAAGCAATCCTCTGACAGCAACTCAGTCCTCAGTCTGTAGCTGTTCTTCAAGTCTATCCTCTTCAATGGCAAGTATCAACTTGCTTCTTCAAGCTCTCAATGCACCAAACACAAGTATCAACTTGTTCTTCATCTTCTTCAAGCTTCAGCTCTCAATTCAATCTCAATTTGATCTTCTTCATAAGTATCAACTTGTTCTTCTGGATCTTCAAGCTTTATCCCCAAGGGCAGTCTTCAAACACAGGGGAGTGTAACCTCTAGCATCTTCAATCTTCTAGCAAGGAACTCCATCCTCTAGCAAGGGAGAAAGATTCATCTAACAAGAACAAGGTGGGGATAGGGAGAAGCAAAGTGAAGACCAAAGGTCACCTCTAAGCACTCCACCATCAAGGAAAGGAACCCTCAAAGGTTCTACCAATTTATGAGGAGCCACTCATCCTACCAAAGGAAGGATGGGGCCTTCACAATAGGACCTTACATCATAGGGTGGAATGGAAGTGATCAACATCTTCCATGTTTCATGAAGGAAGAAAATCTATTCTAAGAGATCTCCCTAAAACCCTAATCCTTAACCCTAAACAAACTACACCAAAGGAAGAGCAAAATTCAAGTCCAAGCTCCATCATGCATTCCACATCAGCCCACACATGTCTTCATCATCATCCAAGAGCAAAGGAAGCAAAACCCTAATCTAAGGGAACTAAAGAAGTCAATCTAGTTGAGTTAGCAAGTTAGGATCACCTAAAACCTAGTACTAAAGTTAATCCTAACTAAAATACTAAAACCAATTGTAATATCCTACAAAAATGACTATGGGAACCTAAGTCAATCATGACTCTACCATGTTAATTCCAGAGATCAAATCATCCAAAAAGTCCTAGAATTAAATCCTAAATTATGGGGTACTAAGGTTAAACCCTAAAACTAGAGCACCTAAAGTCCAATACAAAAAACTGCCCTAAACTTCTTCACAAAAATGTGAGAAAATTACTAGAGGATCATGCACATCTAAACTAGCTACACACAAGAAATCAGTCCAAAAATCATCATCAAATGATCACACAAAAATCCACAAGTCAAGGTATCAACCATTATGAATTATTATCAAATAAAAGTACAAAAAATGCAATTAAAATAGAAAATGCATGAATTCCTAATATTTTTATTCAACAAAATTCTAGATTCAATCAGGAATCAGGGGGAAAAAAATCTGGAATTAATTGACTATTTTTTCTATTTTTCACGAATTATTTCCTAAACTATATGAAATGAGTAAAATAAAGAAAAACAATGGAAATTAATAAAAGTTGCGTATCAAATAGCAATTATTTCCAGTTTAATTCACAGACTTGGGCCAAACGGGGGTGTGGATAGCAAGAAATACCAAGGCCCAGGCGCTTCAATTCACTTGCATTCTCTTCAGAAATTAACACAAGAAAAAAAAAAAGAGTACAAGCCAGGGTTCGATCCCATGCACGTTTGGTTCATCCAACGAAGTTCCACAAGCCTGAAGTTCCCTACTTATCAAAATGCAGTGTTGTGTGGGGGGAATACGTGGCGCCATGAGGGCACTTGGATTGCTTGACCCAGTCAAGTCTTCAACACGAATGGATGGCCCAGACTTCATCTTCAACCTTTTAAACCTGCAAGTCTGCGCGCGCAAGGTTCATCGCCGGTGGCTTTTCCGACTACCCTGGCACAACCCTAGCTTCACCTACAGGCCACCAATGGCCACGATCTTTACATGAAATTTGTCCAGAATTTTACCAGCAATTCATTCATACCATTCATACACTCTAAAAACGCCTGAATCTTGAAATCACAACCTCAACCGAAAATGGAGTTCACCCTAAATTTGTCTCTAAAGTTGCAATTAACTATCCAAAATCCATCTAGATCATGAATAGAACCTAACCACATGAAGGTTTCTACATATCTCCCTATAAATTATGCAAGGAGTTGATTTGTACCAACCTGATTTCAGATGAAGAACAGTCACACTCCTTGCTCGATTCAGCCTCCAATATGATCCAGACTCACTCCAAATCTTCCTCTGAAGCTGATGCACACCTTGATTTGGCTTTATTTTCCTTCAAACTCCAAATACGATTTCTGTTTTCACCTCTGATTTTTCACTTGCTCTCTCTGCAACCAGCATCAATCTTCTCCAAAAAGCTTGCTGAACATACTCTAATGGTTATATAGAAGCTAGAGGAATCATCCAGAACCTTCAGTAACCTTCCATATGAGATTTTCAATTTCAATTTCTCCTTCAAAATATCATGTGCAACAGTCGTGTATTTGCTCCATTCTGGCCTGAATTTGCTTGCAATCATCATCTCATGAGATATTGAATTGGTTGGTGGTGATTATTCCCTTGTTTGCAATCCAATGATCCAAGTTTGTTATGTTACTTCATCATGAAGTAACAAAATGGAAGTGCATGAATTTGACCTCAAACATAAAAAGGAAATATTGCCATTGTTTCCAAAATGTGTTTTCCAATCAATTTGACCTATAATTTTGCCTTGTTTGGACACAAATCAATTTATTTGAATTTTTCTCATCTTAATTCATTAAAATGGCTTTTATATGAACTTTTTTCCACCAATGCTTGATATAATCCATATCAATGGACCCTTGATACTTAGACAAGCTAAAAACATCATTTTGAACTACTTTCATGTTGAGCAAAAATCCATTTGAGGCTTGCAACATGGTGAAATTGACTTATGATTCAAAATGACCTGTAATGTCCAAATACCCAAAATACCCTTGACTTGTCAAAGCCATAACTTGAGTTCTACAAATCCTATCAAGGACTTCTAGTACTCTCTAGAAATATAAGAGAATAAGGAACAATATTCATGTTAACCAATAGTTCATGGGAATCATCCTTCTAGGGCAAAAGTGTCATGCAAGTTGGGTAACTTTCAAGCTCCAAATTTACATTCCTCAGATGACTTGTAACTTGTCTGGCTCATAACTTGAGTTCTATAAACCCTATCAAGGACTTCTAGTACTCAAATTAAAGCTAAGATCATGCCCTAAAATAATCATGTTAGAGTCAAGATGAGATGACAATAATATCTTGAGTTAAATAGTCTTGAAGTCAGGGGTCAAGCCAGGGGATTTTACACTATCAAGTCTTAGAAACCCTAGCCTGAAACTTCTCAAACTCTTCATTCATGATGAGTTAACCTTGGAATCATCCTTAGAATATCTCAATGTATCAATTCATGATCACATGGCTCTTGAATTAAGTCTCAACCTTCTTCAAATCCTCAGTTGACTTAGGGTTGACCCAGTCAAACCCTAATTGCAACAATCATGGCTGAGCCTTCTTATCTTGCACAATGACCTGTCTAGGCCACAAAGTGACCTTCAACACTTCTCATGAGCTCTCTCAAGACCCCAAGTCTAACTTCATGGCTTCAGAATCATCTGATGACTTCCCCATAACTCTCAAGTTAGGAGACCCGCATACTTGGCTTCAACCACTCTCTCTGAGGATCTTTTAACTTCTCTGACAAGGATATCAACCTTTGAACATTTGAATAACATTCTTAGCTAGCCTCACAGTCTTGTATAGCTCTTGATAGGTAGTCATACCTCTTGATCTCCTGCATACATGTCAATGAAATGCAAATGATAATGCTAATGTGAATGAAATGAAACACAAGCTAGGCAAAGAAAAGTTGGGCAAATTTTAGGGTGCAACACTTGGAACTATGGAAGGTTCTGAAGAGTCAGAATCATCTTATAGAAGAATCTGAGCGCTGTCTACAGAAGGATCTGAAGCAGAAGCTACAGAAGAATCTAAAGCAGAAGCTGCAGAAGAATCTGAAGCAGAAGACTCTAATAAGATCTGAAGACTCTGAAGCATTAAAGAACATTGTATGAGAGTTAAGAAGCTCAGTTTTTCAGAAGACTCTGAGAGTACTACACGCTGCATGTACTGAGGATTTGATTCATAAAACTCTGCTCTGATAGAACTACACGCTAAAGCACACTTGCTGCCTTACTCTGATTCAGCAAAATCTGATGGGTATCCAAGACTCTGATCATGCAAAATCTGATGGTTAACTTTGCTGAAAAGAAATACTTGTTGAAGAAGAATTCAAAGTAATATCCTTTGATTTAGCTCAACGACTCTTTCCTCTTTCATGCTTGACATTAGAACACAGACCAAAAGCATTTCTCTGTGCATTCTACTTCCAGGAAAGGTCATGTAATGTAAAGACAAAAAGGTTCAGGCATTTTCAGTACACAGCCTCCAATGTCAAGACTTTGTGGACTACTGTGCATATAAAATCAAGTCTTCATCATCTTCTTCAGTAGTAATTAAGAACCAACAAATCTCTGATAGAAAATCTTACAAGCTCTCATAAAATATTCTTATTATTTAGTTTATTCTTTTGTTCTTAAACATTAAGTGAAAAATAATTGTTGTGATAAAGCTTGTTAGAAGCATTCATACACTTGTGTTAATCTTACATTTTATTGTAATAGTTCCTTAAGAAGATCCAGTTGGGATCAGAAGTTCTTGAGAATACTTTGAACAGTTGTTCTTAGTGCTTACTATTGTAATCAGTTGATTAAATAGTGGATTAAGTCCTTGTTTGAGAAAGGCAAATCACTCTAGATAGGGTGGACTGGAGTAGTTGAGTTCAACGAACCAGGATAAAAATACTTGACTTTTCACTTCTAAGTTTTTATCTTCATACTTATTCAACCCCCCTTCTAAGTATTTTCTCACCTTCAGTTGGCATCAGAGCTCCGGTTCTGTGTGTGCTACCACTTCACAGTGACAGAAAAGATCCAGTGAGAAAAACTTTGATATTTATATTTGGTTGTTTATAATGGCTGATGTTTCAACATCTAACAAGTATGAAGAAAGAGACAGAATCAATACTAAACCCCCTATGTTTGATGGGGAGAAATTTGATTATTGGAAAGACAGGATTGAAAGTTTTTTCCTTGGTTATGATGCTGATTTATGGGATTTGGTCATAGATGGATATGTTCATCCCATTGATGGGAATGGCAAGAAAGTAGATAGGAAATCTATGACAGAAGCCCAAAAGAAGGAATTTAGAAATCACCACAAGGCTAGAACAATATTGTTAAATGCAATATCTCACACTGAGTATGAAAAGATCACAAATAGAGAAACTGCATTTGACATGTTTGAGTCCTTGAAAATGACTCATGAGGGAAACTCTTAAGTCAAGGAAACAAAGGCTCTGGCTCTAATTCAGAAGTATGAAGCTTTCAAGATGGAAGAAGCTGAATCTGTTGAAGCCATGTTCTCTAGATTTCAAATACTTACAACTGGACTAAAGGTTCTGGATAAAGGTTACTCTACTGCTGATCACGTGAACAAGATCATCAGAAGCTTACCTACCAGATGGAGACCTATGGTGACTGCACTGAAAATGGCTAAAGATCTGAACCAGATTTCCTTGGAGGAACTAATCAGCTCACTAAGGAGCCATGAAATTGAACTTGAGGAAGATGAGCCTCAAAAGAAAGGTAAGTCAATTGCCTAAAAATCTAATAAGTCTGCTAAAGCGTTGCACGTAATAGAGGAAAGCTCTGAAGAATCCTCATCTGAAGATGAAGATGAATTATCCATGATGTCCAGAAGAATAAACAAACTCTGGAAGCATAAAAGAAAGAAGTTTAGAAACTTCAAGAAGCCTGACCAAAGAAAGGAATCTTCTGGACACAGAAGATCTGGAAAAAAGGAGGTTGTCTGCTACGAATGTAAAGAACCTGGGCATTACAAAAATGATTGTCCAAAGCTTCTGAAAGAAAAGCCTAAAAGAAAATTTGATAAGAAAAAGAAGGTTTTAATGGCAACCTGGGATGATTCAGATACATCTGAATCTGAATCTGAGGCAGAAGAAGAATGTGCCAATGTAACATTTATGGAAGACATAGAAGATCAGGAGGAAGGAATTTCAGGTTTTGAATCTGACTCTGAATCTGACTCTGACGCTGAAGAGGTAATGGCTAAACTCACTGAAGATGAACTTATCAAAGTGTTATCAGAGGTTTTGAAGAGCTATAATAATATTAAGCTCAAATACAAGGAGCGTCAAAGCAATCTTGTATCTGAGAATAATATTCTTAAATCAGAAGTGGCTGAGCTAAATGAAAAGAACTTAAAAATGAAAAATGATTTTGAATTAGCTCAACAAGACTCTGACTCTGAAACTGAGTCTGAATGCAAAAATATTTTGGAAAAATATGACTACAGCTTTCAGAAGTTTCTTGCTAAAAGCATAGACAGAAGCAAAATGGCTTCTATGATCTATGGGGTTAGTAGAAATAACAGAAAAGAAATTGGATATAAATCTTCCTCTGATTTAAATCCAAATCCTGTTGATAAAATTATCATCAAGAAAACTCCTTTATATTCCAATTTTAAATTTGGTCACTTGAATGATATTGAACACACTCCTTCTGAAAAGAACATTCATGTGTTTAAATCTAAGGCTAGTCAGAATAAACCTTATTTTGAAAAACAGAAGTTTAGACGAACCTTCAGAACAACTAACCCAAAAGGACCCAAGAAGATCTGGGTACCTAAGAGTAAAATAATTCCTGTTGCAGATGTTCTTAGCAGCAAGGTCAGGACGCCAGTCATGGTACCTGGACTCTGGATGCTCGCGACATATGACGGGAGAAAGGTCTATGTTCCAAAGTCTGGAGCTTAGATCTGGAGGTGACGTGAAATTTGGAGGGAATCAGAAGGGCAAGATCATTGGATCTAGCACTATTGGAAATGGTAACCTTCCCTCTATCACTAATGTTTTACTTGTAGAAGGACTAAAGCATAATCTATTGTCCATAAGTCAATTAAGTGACAATGGTTATGACATAGTCTTTAATCAAAAATGTTGTAAAGCTATTAGGCAAAAGGATGGCTCAATCCTATTTAGTGGAAAGAGGAAGAACAACATTTATAAAATAAATCTTTCAGAACTTAAGGTTCAGAATGTTAAATGCCTCTTGTCTGTTAATGAGGAGCAATGGGTCTGGCACAGAAGATTAGGGCATATTAATATGAGACGTATATCTCAGATTAATAAACTTAATCTTGTCAGAGAACTTCCTAAGTTGAAGTTCACCTCATATGCTCTTTGTGAAGCATGTCAAAAAGGGAAGTTTTCAAAATCCTCTTTTAAATCAAAAAATGTTGTTTCTACTTCCAGACCATTAGAATTACTTCATATTGATCTGTTTGGACCAGTGAAAACTGCATCCATCAGAGGCAAGAAGTATGGATTAGTCATTGTTGATGACTATAGTAGATGGACATGGGTAAAGTTCCTAAAACACAAGGATGAGTCACATTCTGTGTTCTTTGACTTCTGCAAACAAGTCCAGAATGAAAAAGATTTCAAAATAATAAAAGTCAGAAGTGATCATGGTGGTGAATTTGAAAACAAATATTTTGAAAAATATTTTAATGAAAATGGCATTGCTCATGATTTTTCCTGTCCTAGAACTCCACAACAGAATAGAGTTGTAGAGAGGAAAAATAGAACTCTACAAGAAATGGCCAGAACCATGATCAATGAGACTAATCTGGCAAAGCACTTTTGGGCAGAAGCAATCAACACAGCATGTTACATTCAGAACAGAGTGTCTGTAAGACCTCTTCTGGAAAAGACTCCCTATGAATTGTGGAGGAACAGAAAGCCCAACATTGCTTATTTTCATCCTTTTGGATGTATTTGTTATATGTTGAACACTAAAGAGAATCTTAGCAAGTTTGATTCTAAAGCACAGAAGTGTTTCATGCTTGGATATTATGAATGCTCTAAGGGCTACAAAGTATACAATACTGAAACACAGATTGTGGAAGAATCTATACATGTTAGATTTGATGATAAGCTTGGCATTAAAAAGCCAAAGCAGTTTGAAAGTTCTGCAGATAGAGAAGTAGTCTTCACAGACTCTGAAGGATCAGAGGCAGACAAAGCTCAAGTGAAGGAACCAGAAACAACGCCAGATGCAATTCCTTTGACTTCTCAGATGAACAACTTAAACATTTCTGAAGAATCAACTGTTAGTGGATCATCTTCCAGAATCAAAGCTTCTCATCTAGAGAATGTGATCATTGGAAAAAAGGATGACCCTATCAGAACAAGATCCTTCCTCAGATCCTCTGAAGCATCATTATTTGGGTTGGTGTCAGTAATTGAACCAACCACTGTGGATGAAGCTCTGCAAGACAATGACTGGATTATTGCCATGCAAGAAGAGCTAAATCAGTTCACTAGAAATGATGTGTGAGACTTAGTTCCAAGACCAAAAGGATTCAACATAATTGGAACTAAGTGGGTCTTCAGAAATAAGCTTAATGAGAAAGGAGAAGTTGAAAGAAATAAGGCAAGGCTTGTTGCTCAAGGGTACAGCCAACAAGAAGGTATTGATTACATTGAAACTTATGCTCCAGTGGCAAGGTTAGAATCTATACGCCTTCTTATTTCATTTGCTGCACAATACAACATCACTCTATATCAGATGGATGTTAAAAGTGCCTTTCTAAATGGTATTATAGAAGAAGAAGTTTATGTTCACCAGCCTCCTGGTTTTGAGAGTGAAAAATTTCCAGAACATGTTTTTAAACTAAAGAAATCTCTGTATGGTTTAAAACAAGCTCCCAGAGCTTGGTATGAGAGATTAAGTAATTTCCTTCTGGAAAAGAATTTCATCAGAGGCAAAGTGGAGACAACACTCTTTTGTAAAACATTTAAGAAATATCTTCTAATATGTCAAATATATGTGGATGATATTATATTTGGATCTACCAATACTATGCTGGGAAAGGAGTTTGCTCAATGTATGCAGGCAGAATTTGAAATGAGCATGATGGGAGAATTGAGATTCTTTCTAGGAATTCAAGTCAACCAAACTCCAGAGTGCACTTACATTCATCAGACCAAATATGTTAAAGAACTTCTGAAGAAATTTAACATGACTGATAGTAAGATGGCAAAGACTCCCATGTATCCAACTAGTACACTAGGCAAGGAAGAGGTAAGTAAGAAAGTAGATCAGAAACTCTACAGAGGTATGATAGGATCCCTTCTCTACTTAACTGCTTCTAGACCTGACATTCTGTTCAGTGTATGTTTATGTGCAAGATTCCAATCAGATCCTAGAGAATCTCACTTAACTGCTGTTAAGAGAATTCTAAGGTATCTGAAAGGTACTACTAACGTGGGTCTGTGTTACAGAAGATCTGATAAATATACATTAGTTGGATTCTGTGATGCTAACTATGCTGGAGACAGAGTAGAACGTAAAAGTACTTCTGGAAGCTGTCAGTTCCTTGTAAGTCATCTGATCTCATGGTACAACAAGAAGCAACCCACAATTGCACTTTCTACAACAGAGGCAGAATACATTGTTGCTGCTGGATGTAGCACGCAGATGCTCTGGATGAAGAGTCAATTAGAGGACTATCAGATCTTTGAGAGTAATGCATCTATCTTCTGTGATAATACTTCTGCTATATGTTTGTCTAAAAATCCAATTTTACACTCTAAGGCAAAACATATAGAAATTAAACATCATTTTATCAGAGACTATGTTCAGAAGGGTATTATAAACTTAGCCTTTGTTGATTCAGATCATCAATGGGCTGATATTTTTACAAAACCCCTTGCTGAAGATAGGTTCAAGTTTATTCTGAAAAACATTGGTATGGATTTTTGTCCAGAATAATATTTATCAGAGGCAAACTTCTCAGATGCAAAATGTTTAATGCTC
The DNA here is from genome assembly GCA_963859935.3 of Lathyrus sativus. Taxonomy (NCBI): domain Eukaryota; kingdom Viridiplantae; phylum Streptophyta; class Magnoliopsida; order Fabales; family Fabaceae; genus Lathyrus; species Lathyrus sativus. Next base: position 179,818,921 of record OZ012736.1, on the reverse strand, counting down.
TGAAGTATTTCATCTGTTAATTTATTCATTTTCTTGAATTATTTTACTTGTGTAAATATGAACTAACAATGCTCAGAGGATCTGAACATTGTCTAACGTTTCATTTCTCAAGAGATTTCGGAAGCACAAGCAAGCAAACACGTGTAGCTCAGAAGCTGAAAAGGTAGAGTGCACTTTACTGAATTAACGTTTGAAGTGCTGCTTTGAAAATCTGATTTTTCTTGATTTTCCCCCCATCTGTCAGAATCATAATTGCTGTGCAATGATGTTTTTTTACTTTTTCATTTAATGCTATGTGAAGCGTGCCTATGTGACTGTTTGTGTATCTGATTTTATCTATAAATATCACAAATCACACCATTTCACACTTTTCACCTCACGAACCTTTTATGCATTTCTGTCGTCTCTTTGCTCTCCATCTAAAGCCTAAACCTAAAACCTCTCACTCAAGAACATCAATGGCATCTTCTTCATCAACATCTGCTCAGATGCAATCAACCATTGTTGTTTCTGCTCCTAATGTTGAAGCTTACAAAGAACCTGTGAGAACTCTTCTCACTCCAACCATAGAACTGGAAGTTCTGAGTGAATGCTTCATAGACCTTGAGTCCATTGAAGAAAATGGGTTTAATCTTTCTTCAACCATTCAAACTTAGAGTTGGACAAAGTATTTTGACAGGCTTATGGGTCCTGTTTATCCAACTTTGGTGAAAGAATTCTGGATACATGCTCAGGTGTGCCCTAAGTTCATCCATTCTTCTGTCCTTGGAAAGGAGATTGTGATTACTGAGAAGCTGATCAGACAACTTATTGGATACTCTGAAACTGATGGTGAAACCAATCTATAATCTGCTCGTGTGGATCTTGCTGATGTGTTTCAAGAAGTTACTATTTCTGGGGCACCAACTAGCAAAGTAAGGGAACTGAAGCCAGTCTACAGGATCTGGGCCAAGATTTTCATGAGTTCCATCTTTCACAGAAAATCATCAAATTCCCCAGATTATGTCAGTGCTGAACAACTATACTTTATCTTCTGTATGAGCAAGGGAAAGAAGGTGGACTTACCTTATCTTCTGTTTAGTCACCTTCTAAATCATGTAAAGGAAACAAGAGAAGATGTAAGAGTCAAAGCTGGAAAAGTTAGGAATTGGATTCCTATGGGTAGGCTGATATTAGACATTCTAACAGAGAATGGTCTTGTGAAATATCTGTATGATACTGGATTGACAGAGGATATGTCATATGTCATAGGTTCTGTCATTAATGGCAATACTCTGAAGAGGATGAAGGTCATCACAGAGCTTGCCAGCAAACCTAAGAAAATTGCTACTAAGGATGTAAGCAACAGAAGGATTCCTGTTGAAGATTTTCCAATGTTCACTGCTGAAGAACCAAGGGAGATCATCTTATCCTACATAGCTGATTGTCTATTAAATGGTGTTCCTCTGCCTGTGAACATAGTCCAGAAGAAAGGAGAAGTTCTGCCCAATCCTGTTAGAGAAAGACGCTCAAAGAGTATTGCTGAAGAAGGATTTGAGGCTCAGCCAAAGAGAAAAGCCTCTGAAGCTGATGCTAAGCCTCAGAAAGTAAAGAAAGTGAAACCCACTCCTCCAGAAGCAAGTCTAGAAGACATAAGAGAAACTATCAAACATGTATTAACATCTGATCCAACTCCAACCATTCACTCTCCATTACCTTCATCTCCTCCATCACCTTCTAGACCACAATCATCTGTACCATCATCATCTGGAACTCATACATCTGAACCCCCTTCATCTCAAACTACACCTTCTCAACCATCTTCTGTACAAACTCCATCTGAACCACCTCAAACAAAAATCCAACCAGAACATCAACAATAAGAACCATCTCAGCCAGAACCTCAACAACAACAACAACAACTACAACCAGAACAACAACAACAATTTCCAGAACATCACTCTCCACCCATTTCATCTGAACCTCCCCAACCAACACCATCTGAACATCCCTCAATAATAAAACAACCGTTATCTGTTCCAGAACACTCAAATGACATTCTTGATCTGGAACCACTTGCAACCATGGTTGTCTTGTCATCCACCTCATGTCACTCCACTGATTCATCTGATTCTGAATCAGAAGTTCATTCACCCTCTTGTTTACACATTCCTGATCCACTCAAACCTGCATTTTCTGATCTATCAGCACCTGACCAAATAAATCGTAGACTTTCACTTCGTTCAAATTTCAACCTCTCAGATTTTCAAAATTCATCCTCTGAAGCTGAAATTTCACCAACCCCTACACCTCAACTCACCATACCTCAACCATCTGCACCTCAACAATCTGAACCTCAACCATCCGAACCTCAACCATCTGAACAACCATCATCTGATCCAACACCTCCTAACACCACTTGTGAACAACCTCAGCCAAACTCTGAATCTGCTGAGAAAGTGACTCTTGAGGAATTTCTTTACCCCAACCCTAGATCAGATGTTGATAAACTGTTTGAAAATTTCAAATAGGAAGTTCGTATGGGGATTGCACGTGTGGAAGAAGAGTGTCTGTTCAGTATAGACCCTGTTAAGTCTGAAGCTACTTGGGATAAATTTATCTCTAAGTTCAACATGGTGGCCTCTCATCTCAAGACAATCTGTGCTGAAGATGCTAAGGCGAAGTTTGCTGAGTTGGTAAGACAAACTCTGATGAGCATTTCCAAACCACCAGTGCTGCTTCTGGAAGCTGCTCCTGTTGAAGACTCTCCATCTGAAGATGTTGCATCTGATATGGACATTGATGCGTCTGCATCTGAAGTGAAGGCTGACAATTCAGAACTTGTGAAAGAAGTTAAGGAAATCAAGTCCTGGATGATCAAACAAGAACAAACTACTGAAGAGATTAAGACTTGGATGGCCAAGTGTCGCTACTGCGAAAATCGGCGCCGGCTGAACAGAAGAGTCGCCACCGCGTGTTATTTATCCCACGGGAGGAAAAGGAAACGCTCAGAGTAAACCTCGCACAACACGGGAAAAGGTATGGTCATCGCAACCAAAACCTGGATTCGGGAGTCGGTTACGCAAGGGGAAGGTATTAGCACCCCTCACGTCCGTCGTACTCGACGGGATCCACGCTTGTTTTCGGGTATGGATTATTATTTCTATCTAAACTAAAGGTCAGGGGTTAAAAGAAAATAAAATGACTCGGCAAAGTATCGCACTTTATGCCTACGTATTCCCGTCTGGAACGAGAAATCAGAGTCAACGTAGTTCGCCTACCTACGGGAAAGGAGGGGAAGGTTGCTCGCTAGGATATCGCATCCTATGCCTACGTACTTTCATACAGCATGAAAGATCAGAGCAAACGTAGTTCGGGCCACGTACGACACAGGTCTGTCTTGGTTGATTTTATTCCTTCTGAAAAAGGTTTTTCTGATTAACAGTCCCAGCGGACAAAAATGACGTTTTGATGAGTTCACATTCTTTTACGGAAGAAGTGTCTTTTATTGTGTTTGAAATTTTATTGTATTTTTCTGTTTGTTTTGAGGAAGAAGAGACAGAACTCTAACCTACGGTTGCGAAGGGAATCAAACTAACCTAATGTTATCATGCATGGGTTAAGACCTAATGTCTATCATGCTCCTCTCTTGCACAGAGAGAAACAGAGATCCTAAGGGAACAGCCAGAAACAGAAACAATATCAAATATATACAGTAAAGCAGTAAAATGCATGGATGCAGCAATACAAGCGAGGCAAGGGAGTCCCACTCAACCTCGAACCTAGAAAACAATAGGCAAAAGTGAACAGACTTCACTTTCAACCCAACAGGTTAACAGCAAACAATACAGTCAGGAAAACCAATCAGTACATCAAGAAATGAAATACAGCAGAAAAATAAACAGCATCAGCAGCTCTGACTTCAAGCTTCAGCAAGCATCAATCTCCATCTCCACAACCTTCAAGCAAGGTCTTCATTATCAGTCTTCCATCTGCAATGGCTTTACTTCAAGTCTCAATCTTCAGGAGAAACATCAGTCAACAAGATGAAGTGAATGAATGTTAGACAGTTAATTACCTACCAAGGGTGGTTCATCAACTGTTAACATTAAACAGACAGTTTCCTCTCAAAAGTTCTATCTTTCAAATACATTCACTGATCCTTCCAAAGGAAGGGGGTGGATATTTGAAAGAGACTTTGAATCATAGAGAAAGGATGGATGCAGACAAGGCATTCCATGTTTGAGAAACAAGCTTTCTAATCTAGAGCTCTGCCTAGCTCCTAAACCCTAATCTCCTCAACAGCTGCTAGCAGGAATCTCCTCATCAACTCTGGAAGTTGGTCTTCGGTCTCTGGATCTCCAATGGCTTCATCATCATCAGTCTTCAGCTTCCCCAATCCCCAAGCAATCCCAATACCCATACAGACAAACAATAATCCCCAGAGGGCATACCACACCAATCAATCAAATACAGTAATATACCAATAGCAGTAGGGGAATCCTAGTGATTTCTAAGGGATCTAATAACTACCCATAGTCCCTATAGTCCCACATCTAAAATATTCAATCTCTAAGTCCTAAGGGAAATGAACTAATTCACCTAAGTCATCACTTAAACCCTAATTTTGTTCATGTTGTTCACACCTAAACTAATCACCTAAAATTAATTCCTAAAAATATGAACTAAATTGCATATACAAGCTAACAATGTCTATTAATCAACCTAAAAAGAATGGGTGAAAAATATTAAAGCAACTAGTAGAACCAAAATTATCAAAATCATGTATGAAATGAAACACCTAAAATATGCATTTATTTGGAAAATATGGGAAAAATATCAAATAAAAAATAAAATGCCATTTTTATTTTTTATAATTTTCTAGACATCTTGTAGAAATTAATGCAAAAAGAATCATCAAAAAATATGAAGTTTATGATTTATTATGATTTTTTTAAAGGATGAGAAAATATTAAAGAAATAAAAATGACAAAATATGAATAGAAAGGGAGGGGGTGCCATCAGCAAGGGCGCCTAGTTGTTTTATCCAGGTGGGCCAGAGAGCAGGGGTGTGAATATCAAAATTATTGGGCCCAACACGCTTCAGAAATTAAACAAAAATCAAAAAAACACAAAACGGTGCAGATAGTCATTTTCTCAGTTATAATCTCATTGGGTCTGGCAACTGGGGGTGTTAAAAGCAAGGGAACCCTGAGCCCATTGGCGCGTTAAATGAAACGCTGAGTTTTGATACTCAGCCTCACTCCCTCCAAATTTCAATTGAATCGTGGCCATACGATCAGGTTTTTGGTCCAAGTCAAAACAGTCATCCAACGGTGGTCCATCGTCTTCCCCAATGGATTAGGGTTTCAGCCATTAAAGCTCTGCGCGAAGCTTGCCTCAACCAGAGTTCTACCTCATCATGCAACCTCAATTCTCCATGAAAACACCATCTGCAAAGAGCAAAGTTGCTCTATTCTTTCCCCTCTACACAACCATAACAAAATCTTCTTCTAAAACTCCATCAAGACTCGAACCCGATAGCTAGAACACCTTGAATCCATCATTATCACCTGTGATCAAATCTCCTAATTCTTGCCAAACCTTATCCTAACCTAATCTACATCTTATACTGGTCATTTTAAGCCATATCATGAGAATTATCGTGCCATATTCCATGAGATACAAACCTTAACAGAATTGGTGCATCATGCTCAACCTTCATGAAACCTCTCCAAACTCATCAAAAGCAGTCCTCTATCCTATCTTAACAATTCTACACTATCAAAACCTAATAATTCTAACTAAAGCATGCAATTCGAATAGAAATCCAACCTGGTGCAATTGGTGAAAACAGGTATGTAACTCTTTGAATCTGATGCTTGTAAGGACTTGAAGCTGATCCACACACTCCCACTCTGATTCTGTATGCAAAGATCTTGACTCAAACTTCTTGTATCATGTGATTCCAACTTCTTGCACCTTGAATGATGAAACTTGTATGGCACTATCCTTGCTCAATTCAGCCAAATTCTTGTGAGAATTGTAATCTATGGATGATGGTGATGAAGATCAGATCAAGAAATGTGAGAATTGATGGAGATTTGAGAGAGTTTGAGATACTTTTGCAAATTGGAGAAAGTGAGTGAAACTTGTGATTTTGAGAGAATGAGATCACCAACCATGGCATGAACCATCTCACATCAATATATACATGAGGTTAGAAACTCCTAGAAACTTGGAGAAGCTTCCCTTGCATTCTTTCCTTTGGATTTGGTTTATGTATCTTCCATTACAAGTAACCATGAATAACTCCCAAAATGTGAACTAAGCTCAAAATTCTACTTTAGCCAATGTCTTTAAAATGATCTTTCCATTCAAAATGACCTATAATTTTGCTTCATTTGGCCAAAATATGAAAAATCTCATTTTTAAGTCCATTTTTATTCATTAAATCCAACAATTTTGAAACTTTGTGCTATGAATCTTTTCAATCTCTCATGGTCACTTTTCTAGACTCAAAATGTCATTTGGAACAAGTTTTATGTTGTAAAGTTTTCCATTTGAAGCTTCCTTGTATGAGTTTTGGGCATAGGTTGAAATGACTTGTAATTCTCAAATGACCAAAATACCCTTTGCTTGCCAAGACCATAAGTAGAGTTCCACAAATCATATGAAGGCATACTATACCATTCTAGAAATCTAAGACAATGAGGAACAATCCTTATGTTGACCAGAAATTCATTTGAAATCTCCTTGAGGGGTAAAAATAGCTTGGAAGTCAAGTCACTTTCACAGACAAAATTTCAGATACCTCAGATGACCTGTAACTTGCAAGGACCATAACTTGAGTTCTATAAATCCCCTTGATGTCTTCCACCACTAAAATTAAAGGTCTTGAGCTCCCCTACAAGTTTCATGTTGGCCAAGGATCCATTTGAAGCTTGCATTTTGACTTATCTTGCTTGGAAATTTGACCTAAACTAGGGGATTTTACACAGAAACCCTAATTTAGAAACTCCTCTTCTCCTTGATTTCTCTTGAATTATTCTTAGCATAACAACATATCCTTATTCTTCATGTCAAATGATAAACCCCACATCTCCTCAATAGCCCTCAATGCCTTTCAATCAGTCAATTGACCTAGAGTTGACCCATGGTTGACCCAGATGAAACCCTAGTTGACTGTCTTCATCCATAACTCTTGTGACTACACCAATGACTTATCTCCTTCTCCAAATGCCTTTCTAAGCCTCCCATGATGTCCACATACTGTCCATGCTCAGCCCACAGCTCACAATTTCTTTGTTGATCCTCAGATACCCTCAGTTAGGAGATAGACTCAATGCTTGATCCACTGATTTCTCCAACTTCCAAATTCTTTTCTGATGACTTGAATGAGATTGAACCAGGATAATAACCTCTTGATAGGCCTCTAGAGATGAGAGTAATGATTGGTCCCCTGTTGAATGACTTGCTATGCTTATGCTATGCAGATGGTTAGGCTATGTTCATGACTCTATATGCAAATGCTAATGATATTGAAACATAAACCAAGTGAATAAGGTTGGGCAAATTTTAGGGTGCAACAGCTGCCCCTATTCAAGCGACTTGGACCCGATTGGGTGAAGAGCGAACGGCCTTCAAACATTCGAGGTACGAGACGGTTGAATACTAAGAACCCAGAAATTTGCCAACCGCAGAAATAAATTGCGCCCCTGCTCGGGGAACGACATTCATCAGCTGAATCTGACTGTTATGGCAACCCACTGATCCATTAGCGACCGTGCTGGGGATGGCTCGTCTTTCCCATCAAGAATAAATCGTCTACGTTAGGAATAAACTCTTGTCCACGTTAGGAATAACATTGTCCACGTTAGGACTCACCCTTCCACGTTAGGAATAAACGTTCCACGTTAGGAATAACACCGTCCACGTTAGGACTCACCTTTCCACGTAAGGAATAACCTTTTCTCTGCTTTGTCAAATTCTTCCACGTAAGGAATACGTCTTCTTTCTCCTTGTCCACGTAAGGACTCTTCCTTTTTCCACGTTAGGAATCACAATTTTCCCCGTAAGGAACCCCAATCTTTCCACGTAAGGAATACAACTTGATATGTCCATGTCAGGACTCCAATCCTTCCACGTGAGGAATACTATATCAATCTTTCTTTCCACGTTAGGAACGTCCTCTTTCCACGTAAGGAACACCTCTTTCCCACGTTAGGAATGCAACTTTCTTTCCACGTAAGGAATACATCATCCACGTTAGGACCCGCCTTTCCACGTTAGGAACACAATCTCTTTTCCACGTAAGGAATCATTTTATCTTTCCACGTAAGGAATCTCAATCTTTCCATGTAAGGAATATATCATCTTTCCACGTAAGGAAACCACAATCTTTCCACGTAAGGAAACTCTTTCTGATTTGTCCACGTAAGGACTCCCATCTTTCCACGTAAGGAATTCGTCTTCTTTCCACGTAAGGAAACCAATCTTCTTCCACGTAAGGAATAAAATTCTTGATCTGTCCACGTCTGGACTAAATTTTTCCACGTAAGGAAACAACTTCTCTTTCCACGTAAGGAATAGACCTGTCCACGTCAGGACTCTCGTTTCGTCTTGATTTGTCCACGTCAGGACTCGCATCTTGACTTACTGATAAAATAAAACTTGTCCACGTTAGGACCCATATCTCAACCTGCTGAAGAAATAAACTTGTCCACGTCAGGACTTGCGCGTTTTTGACTTTCTGGGGAAATAAGACTGTGTCCACGTCAGGACTCATACTCTGCCCACAACACGAAGAAGGATAAACTTGTCCACGTCAGGACCCTACACTCAATCAATACCGAGAACTCGAAGCTGTCCACGTTAGGACTAACAAATACCGTCAAACTGGAAGAAATGTCCACGTTAAGACTCCACATTCCATCAATCCTGAGAAATCGAACCTGCCCACGTTAGGACTAGCACCTCCCATCAGCCCGGGGAATTAAAACTGTCCACGTTTGGACTCTGCTTTTCTAGCACGAAGAAAACCTGTCAAGAAATTGTCCACGTTAGGACCCATCCTTCCATTGGTCCGCAAACTTCTTATCACTGACGTTACAGCAACTTTGAGGCTGACTCTACTGGGGATATTTGGAAACCAAACTACCGGAGGTCTGTTCTGATAACTGGCGGTAGCGTCTGAAATTCTGGTTCATGAAACCTTTTAATGCTGACGTAACAACAACCTTGAAGGAAACAATCCGCTGGTCGGACTAGAGACACTTCAACAAGAAACCCTGGCGGGGAAATAAGTAACTCTGCTTAGGGACAAAGAGAAATTTATCCTGCTGAATCTGTGGTGAGTAGTGCCAAAGCTGACACTTCGTCCAATGTCTCACGTCGAGATCCTGAATGTTTTATTGATTCACCTGAGCAAGGGCTCTCTCTACCTGCAAGAGAAACAATACTTGAAACAAAAGGTCAGCCAACCGAGTTTATGTTTCAAAATGCATGCGTTCGACAATGATGCAATGCTCCATTCGACATGGAAATGCTACGCTTTTTTCATTTGGTGGATGCAAGTATGACACTATATGCCGGTGCCAATGCAGACTCGAACTGTTGGGTACAGAAACTGCTTCAGCAAAATAAACGCTGAAGATAATGCCAACTCCGCTGGGGATAGCCAGATGCTACAGAACTATCCCAGCAAAATAAATGCTGGGGGAGTGAAGTCGACTCAGCTGGGAAATTGGGAACTCAATACCAATCACCTCATTGAAGTAACGCCCTGCTGGGGAATACAACTCTGCTAGAGAATAGCAGATGCGCCTGGTATGATTGAACTTCTGCTGGAGAGTGAACGGATATCACACGGTATTCTGACAAAATAAATGCCAGGACACGCAACCAACTCTACCGGGGAGAGTTTTAACCTTCGAGTTCCACTGGGAGGAAAGAAAACACTTGCTAAAAAGAGAACTCCGCTGGGGATGGGATGATTCTCTAGGGGAACATCCACTGGCTCCACTGGGGGAGAATAAATGGCCCTGCGGGGAAAGGTAAATTGTCTGAATATAGTTCCCAAATATTAATCTTCTGCGGCTAACCCACTCTGCGTGAGATAAGGAATCCTTCTGGGGGACACCACACTGTCTGCATACAGCCTACAATTTTGGGATCGTCAATTCTGCTGAGGGTAGATGACTTTGCTGGAGCATGCCCTCTGGATAAGCTACGACTAGCTGGGGGAATTCGATCCCTCTTCAGGAGGAACATGCATGACCTGCGTGGGGGTCGAGTCTCTCGCTATTGCAATCTGTTGATCATCTTCCTCGTACGGCTATGAAACCTGCAACAACACAAACAAGACAAGACAAGCCTATGCAACCAAATCAACTCAGGTTAGTGACGTTATTTTCAGTTAATTCAACGCTTTAGCAATTGTTGGCAAGGGCCAGTGATGTTATACACATGCCAGTCTCAGTAAACTTAGGCGTTTTATCATGCACAAAACAGTAAAGAACCAGCATCAAGTACTGAATAACATATTTTATTGATTGGGCCCCTGAATGGGCGGAATTTTTGTACACGGGATGTAACTCCTGAAATGAGGAAGCTACGCAAAGCAAATACACAAGTATGCACAAGAAGCATAAATATTTTGACAAATTAAATTTGTACACATGTCAGCAACGGGATGCAGACGAACACCACGAACTGATCCTCCTATGACTCATCCGACTCAAATGCTTTCCCGGTATTCATTCTTCCGAAGAGGTTGTATCTGATAATCGACCCCTCAGGTATATTCTCCCGCACTGATGCTCAAATGTGGTATCAAATTCGGACCGCAGTCATTTGCTTTTCAAATCCCTAACTTTTGCGTGAACCGCCCTTTACGGGTTTTCAGTTCACCGGGATACCCCTTTTTGCCGAAGCCGCCCAGTGTAGGTTTTCAACTTCGCGGGTGTACATTTTTTTCAATTTTATCCCTAACTTTTGCCCGAACCTTTCATTCTGTTTTTGGTTCGCCAGGATGCCCCATTTTTGCCTGGACTCTCTTTTTTCTGTCCAGCGGGTCAATTTTAAGCAAAGTATTTTTTAACTGCGTCTGAATTCACAGGTGACGTAAAGTCTTCACCGTCCATAGTGGACAACAATAAAGCTCCTCCTGAAAAGACTTTTCTGACAACATATGGCCCTTCGTAGTTGGGGGTCCACTTGCCCCTGTGATCTGCTTGCGGCGGGAGAATCCTTTTCAGCACAAGGTCGCCCGTCTGAAAGCTTCGCGGATGTATCTTCTTATCGTATGCTTTCTTCATTCGGCTCTAGTACAAACGACCATATGCTAGAGAAGCTAGCCTCTTCTCGTCCATCAAACTCAATTGGTTCAACCTGTCTTTCACCCATTCTGCCTCGTCCAGCTGTACGTCTCGCAATACCCTCAGAGAAGGGATCTCAACTTCCAATGGTAATACCGCTTCCATTCCGTATACTAACGAGAACGGAGTTTCCCCAGTTGATGTGCGTACCGTCGTACGATAGCCGTGCAAAGCAAAAGGTAGCATCTCATGCCAATTCTTATAGGTCACCACCATTTTCTGAACGATCTTCTTTATATTCTTATTGGCCGCTTCAACAGCGCCATTCATCTTGGGTCGGTAAGGGGAGGAGTTGTGATGTTCGATCTTGAAATTCTGACAGAGCTCCTTCATCATTTTGTTGTTCAGGTTTGAACCGTTGTCCGTGATTATCCGCTCGGGAATCCCATATCGGCAAATGATATCTCTCTTGATGAATCTAGCCACCACTTGCTTCGTTACATTTGTGTATGACGCCGCTTCTACCCACTTGGTGAAATAATCGATCGCTACTAGAATGAACCGATGCCCATTAGAAGCTGTCGGCTCGATCTTTCCAATCATATCGATCCCTCACATCGAGAATGGCCAAGGCGATGACATCATATTTAGAGGACTCGGAGGCACATGGATCTTATCAGCATAGATTTGGCACTTGTGACACTTCCTTGCGAACTTGAAACAGTCGGTTTCCATAGTCAGCCAAAAATAACCTGCCCGCAGCAGCTTTCTCGTCATAGCATGCCCACCAGCGTGCGTACCAAAGGTACCTTCGTGTATTTCCTCCATGAGCAGCTTTGCCTCTCTTTCGTCTACACAACGCAACAGCACCAAGTCGTGGTTTCTTTTGTATAAGACGCCATCCGGATTCAAATAGAAATTACCCACTAATCTCCTGAGAGTCTTCTGATCTTGACTGGATGCCCCAGCCGGATACTCTTTATTCTTCAGAAAATTACGGATATCAAAATACCACGGTTTGTCGTCGGATGCTTCATCAATAGCAAATACGTAAGCCGGTCTGCCAAGCCGAGAAATAATGATTCTGGGAGCCTCGTTCTAGAAGTTGACTTTGTACATGGAAGACAACGTGGCGAGAGCGTCAGCCATTTGATTCTCTGCCCGCGGTACATGATGCAACTCAACCTCGTCAAAGAAAGGCAGCAATCTCCTTGCATAATTCATGTAATGTATCAAATTGGGCTGACGTGTCTCCCATTCCCCTTTTATCTGATTCACCACCAGAGCTGAGTCTCCGTATACGTCTAGATTTTTGATTCGCAAATCAATGGCTTCTTCAAGCCCCATTATACAAGCTTCGTATTCGGCCTCATTATTGGTAACTGGAAAGGTCAATCGGGCAGTAAACGGGATGTGCGACCCGTGTGGCGTAGTGATGATTGCCCCTATTCCGCTACCGTAAGCATTCACAGCTCCGTCAAATATCATCTTCCATTTAGAACCCAATTCTGGTCCTTCGTCTGGCAACGGCTCCTCACAATCTTTCATCTTTAGGTACATGATATCCTCGTCAGGAAAATCAAACCTCATCGATTGGTAATCTTCAACAGGCTGCTCCGCTAGATACTCAGACAGCACACTCCCCTTTATAGCCTTTTGCGAGACGTATTGAATGTCATATTCAGTCAAGACCATCTGCCAACGGGCAATTCTCCCTGATAACGCTTGCTTTTCGAATACATATTTGATAGTATCCATCTTCGAGATGAGCATGGTTGTATGATTCAGCATGTATTGCCTCAAACGCTTGGCGGCCCAGGCTAGCGCGCAACAAGTTTTCTCAAGCATTGAATATCGAGATTCACAATCCGTAAATTTCTTACTCAAGTAGTAGATCGCATGCTCTTTTCTTCCTGTCTCGTCGTGTTGACCGAGAACACAACCCATGCTTCCCTCAAGAACCGTCAAATACATGATCAAGGGTCTCCCTGCCACCGGGGGTATCAAAATAGGAGGCTCCTGTAAATACTGCTTTATTTTATCGAACGCCTTTTGACAATTTTCGTTCCACGTTACAGCTTGATCTTTCTTCAATAACTTGAATAATGGTTCACACGTAGCAGTTAGGTGAGATATGAACCGGGCGATGTAGTTCAACCTCCCTAAAAACCCGCGTACCTCTTTCTCTGTTTTAGGCATCGTCATTTCTTGAATCGCTTTTATTTTAGCAGGATCGACCTCTATTCCTCTTTCGCTTACGATAAACCCCAGCAGTTTACCCGATCTCACCCCGAAGGTGCATTTGTTAGGGTTCAGTCTCAGCCTGAACGTCCTAAGACTTTTAAATAACTTCAGCAGATTCACCAGATGCTCTTCCTCCGTCTGGGATTTGGCAATCATATCGTCAACATAGACTTTGATCTCTTTATGCATCATATCATGGAAAAGAGTCGTCATCGCACGCTGATATGTTGCCCCAGCATTTTTCAAACCAAAGGGCAACACTTTGTAGCAAAATGTTCCCCAAGGCGTTATGAAAGTAGTCTTCTCCATATCCTCTGGCGCCATTTTAATCTGATTATAGCCTGAAAAGCCATCCATGAAGGAGAATACGGAGTATTGAGCAGTATTATCAACTAGCACGTCAATATGAGGAAGCGGAAAATCGTCTTTTGGGCTGGCTTTATTCAAATCTCTATAATCCACGCACATTCGAACCTTGCCGTCTTTCTTTGGCACTGGTACGATGTTAGCAACCCATGAGGGATATTTTGTCACAGCCAGGAAACCAGCGTCCCACTGTTTTTGAACTTCCTCTTTGATCTTCACTGCCATGTCTGGTCGAGTTCTGCGAAGCTTTTGTTTGACCGGCGGGCATTCTTCTTTCAGTGGCAGACGGTGCACAACCATGTCTGTATCGAGCCCGGGCATATCTTCATACGACCAAGCGAATACATCACTGTACTCTCGGAGCATTTCGACCAGTCTTCGCTTGATATCGCCCTGCAGTGCGGCTCCGATACGAATGTTCTTCTCAACCCCTTCCGACCCCAAGTTGATAATTTCGATGACCTCGTCGTGAGGCAGAATGGCTCTTTCCTCTTGCTTCACCAACCAAGACAGTTCTTCAGGAACGTCACTATCTTCGACAACCTCTTCTTCGGCCTGAAATACCGGGTGCTCAAAGTCGGGACGAGTCATAGGTGGTTCAAGGATGTCATCTGAAAATGTTATCCTGCAAAAGGAATGGTTAAGTGCTTCAAAATGCGTATAAAGCGAATAACCACGTTGCCATTTTATTGAAAAATACAAAACAAGAAAGACAGAGATTACAGTATTTGCACATGAAAAAACGCCATTTATTTAATGATTAACACGCAATGTTCATAACAACACAGCCCTAAGCAAATCCTGATGCCCCGGGCAAGACATCAGATTATTCAACAATTAATAAAGCAAAGCATTACTGTTTAAGAGTCACAGGAACAAGCTCCTGAATAGACCAGTTGCACAGTCCTTGTCCTGGCGTGCTTGGATGAATCCAGGCATCCATATCACAGTCGCTGTCTCCTTCGTCAGACTCCGAAGCAGCATTGATGGTTTCATGACATACTCCACTGGCAGAGATGGTTACTGGCCCTCTGAAACGGGGTGCCCCCACAGCAGGTGCTGACGACGACGGTTGGTATCCCAGCCCGAACCGGTCCATATTTACAGGAATATCCAGCACTTTGCCCCAGCCCTTTGCTTCTCCTGCCTCTACCAGAGCTTGAGCTTCTTTATACGATGAGACAGCTATCTCTGACACTTTGCTCGGCCCGGGACCTTTGTCCTTGACACGCAACCCTTCAAACGCCTGGCAGGGTGTTTCGTGGATCTCTCCGTCGACCTCCACATATTTAAATGACGACAGATGGCTGACCAGGATGTCTTCTTCTCCGCATACGGTGACTACGCTGTCTCCGACCATATATTTTAACTTCTGATGCAGGGTAGACGTGACTGCCCCAGCCCCATGAATCCAGGGTCTTCCGAGCAAGCAGCTATATGCAGGCTGTATATCCATGATATAAAATTCCGTCGCAAACACCTCCGGCCCCACCTGTAGAGGCAATGTGATCGATCCAAAGACTGTTCTTCGCGTGCCGTCAAAGGCTCTAACTACCAAGTCACTGGGTGTGCACAAGATTCCTCTGACATCCAGCTTCATCATCGCTTTCTTGGGCATCACATTCAGAGACGATCCGGTGTCGACCAATACATGCGACATTACTGATCCTCTACACTCGACAGATATGTGCAGCACCATATTATGATCTCTCCCTTTCGGGGTCAAATCGAAGTCGGTAAAGCCCAGGCTGTGGCCTGCATTCACATGTGCCAACACTCCTTCCAGCTGATTCACAGAAATGTCCTGGGGTACGAAGGAAGTATCCAGGACTTTCAACAAAGCATTTCTGTGGGCTTCCGAACACAAGAGCAATGACAAGATGGATATTTTGGACGGCGTCTGTTGCAGATGCTCCACAATCTTATAATCACTTTTTCGAATCAAGCGCATGAACTCTTCTACGTCTTTCGATGCCGATTCTTTGTCGCTGGCTTGCACTGGGACATTCTCAACCATCTTCCCTTTTCCTTTCGCTAGTCTTTCGGCCTCCACCTCAGGCGATATGAAGATCCTACCACTTCTTGTCATACCTCCTGAACCAACAACATTGTCTACAGTCTCGGCTGGCTGCTTATTAACATCAATCTTTATCCCGTCACAATATGCCTCCAACCCATATGACCATGGGACTGCTTTCGTGTTCTCGTACGGGATTGGTCCGGCCTTAGTTATGGTGATCGGTGGTCGCTGGACTGGTGCTGCAATAGTGATTGTCTTTCGAGGAATCGTTACAGTGGCCACATCACTCTGATCATCTGCTACTGCCCCTGCGGGCTCTTCAGTTGCTGCTCGGTCAAACTGCAATGTGCCTTCATCAATTAAAGCCTGAATGCCTTTCTTCAAATCATCACACCCCCCAGCTAAGGTCCAGCATTCCAAGCAATACTCGTCACATCCTGGAAAAACACCCCCTTGCAACAATCTGCTTTTTATCTCGCTTAGCGGCGTCTTTAAATCGTCGACATTCATAATCAGATTCAACCCTTCCTCAGTCAGGATGGCGTTTGCCCCATGATCAGGCATGGGTTTCTGCACTATATTCGGACCTGCCGTTCCGAAATTGATAGTCTTATTGTCCAAAAGATCCTGCACAACATGCTTAAAAGCATGGCAACCCTCTATATCGTGGCCCGGAGCCCCAGAATGAAACTCACAGTGCCTGCTTGCATCATAACCATACGGAGGAGTTCCCGTTATCGGTGCCAAAGTTCTCTTCTCTACCAGGTTCAAACCCAACAGTGTCTGCAACAAATCTGCATAGGTTGAGGGAGGCTTCTCAAACACTCTTCTTGGTTTACCGCCCTGGAATCTTCGCTGAGCCTGTTGTGCCCCCTGCTGTGGCTGCTGCTGCTGTTGTTGCTGAAATGGCTGCTGCTGCTGCTGCGTTGGCTGCTGCTGAAAAGGTTGTTGTTGTTGAAGTGGTTGTTGCTAATATGGGATAGTAACACTCGCCACCTGCTGCGGCTGATGATATTGGTTTCGTCCCCTGCCTCGGCCTCGGCCTCCAAACACTGCGCTAGCCTCGCCCTGACGGCGCCCACCAAAAGCCTTCCTATTACTGCCAGATGCAGTTGATTCCTCAGCCTGGAACTTTCCTTGCTTAATGTTACGTTCAATCTTTTCCCCCATCAGAATCAAATCTGAGAAACTGGCCAGAGATGTATGAAACAACATGTCATGAAACAAGCCCGTGAATGTGCCGACGAACATGTCATTCATTTCCTTGTCTTCTAAAGGAGGGCGGACCCTGGCAGCCATATCGCGCCACCTTTGCGCGTACTCTTTAAATCTCTCCCCCTTCTTCTGAGACAGCCCTGTCAATTGGACCCGATTGGGCGCCAAGTCGCTGTTATACTTGTAGTGAGCTACAAATGCCTCTGCTAATTGCTTCCATGTCTTGATATTGGTTGGCTCCAACCCCATGTACCACTCTAAGGAAGGACCTGACAGACTATCTTGAAAGAAATGCATTAGCATTCTCTCATCAGTTGAGTACGCAGACATCTTTCTGTAATAAGCCCGCACGTGCACTTTCGGACATGTGTCCCCTTTATACTTATCAAACGCAGGAGCTTTGAATTTGATTGGCACCCTCAAGCCAGGTACCAGACCCATTGTTGCCATGTCTAAGCCCACAACACTTTGGTTCAGGACCCCCCTCATCTGCTCTTCCAGCATTCTGATCTTCTGGGAGTCATCCATCGGCCCTTCGAAACCTCTGCCGGAGAAAGCGTCCTCCTGCTGATCTTCTTGCCACATACCATTCCCAGCTCCATACCCATCGTATCCATTATTACGGCCAGCTCTAATATGATTCATCACCGGGCCTCGGCCTCTGTTGCCGTACCCTTGAACACCTCCAGCAGGCCCAAAAGCCATTAACCCAGCGCCGTTTCCATTTCCGAAACCTCCGTAACCCTGATTGGCCACACCATAACCATCTTGCCCAAAGCCTTGAGCATTGAAACCATATTTCCCAGGATTATCGAATCCCTGATCGTTGAACCCGAATCCAGTATTGCCAAAGCCGTTGCCTCCCATATTATCACCCAAGTTGACATCACCAAGCCCAACGTTATGGACAGCAGTCTCGTTCCCAACTCCGACGTTACCATTCCCAGCAGCGGTAGCGTTGTTGACATTAGCAGCAGGGATATTGACTACAGGGGGAGCCACTGGCGTGGGAGTGCCATCTCCATGAACAATATCGACCCGTACAGACTGATGATCCTCGTTACCGTGACCAGCATTTCGGGCCAACAGAGGTTGCACCATGGCTTGCAAATTCTCCTGACCTTTTGCAATAGCTTCCATGGTCTGCATAAAGAGAGCTAGCTTCTCGCACACATCTTGCATCTCGTTCTGCATTTGATCCATGATTCTTCGATAGTTGGTGCGAGTGGAATAGCGGTGCGGGTGCTGATCTGCAATCCTGGAAATACCTGGTACAGAGCAGGAAATAAGACACCATCCAAAGATTACCTGTAATGCAATATGAATATGAATGCAATGCAATGTGTGTCTGTGCATTAGGGAAATTCATTCCCCGATTCTAGTGTGAAGGTGCCAGTGCAAGCATTACAAAGATCGGAGTTGAATCACAGAAAGCCTCATATATTGCAGAGAAATCAATAAGCCCGGAATACAATATCACTGAAAGTACAACAAGAAGGCATGACCTCAACCAACAATCCTGGTGATGGTCAGCACTATGCAAATAAAGCATACAAGTTACTACATGAAATGATCAAATCCTCCCATAAGTCTGGTACTCTTCTAGCAACTTCTTGGTCTCCGGATGACTCGGTCGAGCAAGCAGCCCTTCAACAAGTTGGTTCCTTTTCTTAAGAACACGGCGCACATCTTCAGCAGTTTCTTCCCATGCCCCGTCTCCGAAGCGATCCTCCAGTTTACGCTTCTGAGACACAACTTCATCTCTGCCTTTGATGGCCTTGTTTAGTGCATTCTGGAGACTGTACCGGGTCATCACTTCTTCTTCACACTTCTTGATGCTGGACTTCAACTGCTCTTCGAGGTCGGAAATTTGCTGCTTCAACTTATCTTCCCTCTTCTTATTGTTGGTGAGCGTAGCATTCCAAGTCTTATTGCAAGAAGAGATCTCTCGGTGTGCTGCGTCGAGCGCTTTCTTTTTGGATTCGAGCATGTCGTGGGAGCTTCTGAACTCTTGCCCCAGACGTTCGCGCTTCTTCCTCTCCTCAGTTAACTCAGCCCCTAGTCTGTTCATTAGCTCAATCTGCTGTTGGAAAGCGTACACGGCCTTGTTTTTCTCACTGCGTATTTGGGCTAGCTCCTGCTCTAACCCTTCGTTGATCTTCATCAAGGCTTCTTTTTCTTTCACAACTTGCTCGTAGGCTTTCATGGAAATAGTAGTTGGCTCTGCTACCGGAATAGGAACAAGGATTGGTACATCTGGGAATGGCATCCGCAACTGACTTGCTCTCTCCTGGATCCAAACTCTGTAAGGTGCATAAGCTTGACAGTCGTTCTTCCCTAACAACGGCTTCCCTCTTCGGTTAATACACGTCCAGGCATGCTGCAACTTGGCTAACAACTCTCCCTTCAAATCTCCAGTGAAGTACAGAGATTCCTGTACTTCTTCCTCCTTTGGCGGGTTCTTCAGCGCATATCCGAACTGACGGACCAACAGTGATGGGTTGTAGTTGATACACCCTTTTCTTCCAATCAGCGGCACATTAGGGTACCCAGAACAACTGAATATAAGCTTAGATCCCAACAGATCTCTATCAAACCACTCAACGTCTTCGGAAGATAGCCTCATCAGGCGCTCTGACCAGCTAGCGGTGGTTGCACTTTCCACAAAAGATCCCTTCATGGGAAGATGACTCTTGAACCACATATTCAACAAGGGAGCACAGCAATAAACAACCTTTCCCCTTCTGTTTTCGTTCTTGTAGTGCAAGGAGTGGTAGAAGTCTCCGATCAACGTTGGCACTGGATTGCCGGCAGCGAATAGATGGAAAGCGTCCAGGTCTACGAAATTGGGCAAGTTAGGGAATAACACAATCCCATAAATGCATAGAGCCAAAATAGCATTGAAAACCACCCAACATCCGTTCTTGGCATACTCCTGAGCCTTGCCAACCAGGAAATCAAGAGAGAAACCTGAAACCCCAAGCCAAGAAGTCACTAACAGTTCTGCAGTGTCCATATGCAAAGATTTGGCTAAGTCCTCCAACTTGGGCTCAGCAGCAGAGTGAATAAATGGAACCTTGTCCTGCACGGGTAGCTCAGTAAACTCCACATACTCCTCAATGGTGGGCCCCAGAATGAAGTCAGCAAACGTAAAACATCTCAATGCGGGGTCATAGAACTGCATCAAGGTGTACAGCCCGTTCATCTCATCAGCAGTGGGCTTGCAGACTAATCTCAGTAATCTCCCATGACTCATTCTGAAGCTTCTCCTAACCTCCTCATCAGCAAGAGATATCAGACCAAGCAAAGAAGTAATATCAGGTGAAGGCAGCTTATACGCAACTGTTTTCCTCAAACCGGCCATAGTCAACACTCAGAAGTCTGGGCACTAGAATCGGAGGATATGCAAATGCACCTGCAGCACAGACACACGTTAATGGGATGCAATGATAATGGGTATGCAAACAATGCAATGCAAGTAACATGCAACAGGGACCAACTGCCGTAGCTGAATAGCCTGAACCATATCAAGAAGTCTCGGATAGACTCTATAGAAGTCCTCATACCCTGGTCTCAGATAGACCTAAAATAAAGCTCGAACAATGGTCTCTGACAGACCTCAAACTATAACTCCCACTGGTCTCTGGTAGACCTCAAACCACATCTCCAACTGGTCTCTGACAGACCCCAGAACTATCCAAATGGTCTCTGACAGACCTCATAACACATCTCCAGATGGTCTCTGACAGACCTCACATCTCCATAAATACCCGGGATCTCTGATCAAGAAATAACCGGTATCTGAAGGTCTAGTTACCTGCATAACCCCAAACCCTCTCACAGGTGGATGTCCTAGTAACTGACAAAGGTATGGCATCCTATGCGGTCGTCGGCGTCACAGACTTTCAGGGTTGATGATACGATTCCCAGAAGGAGTGGCATCATCAAATCCTGAAGAGGCCTCACTTAGCCAACTTCCAAATGATCGGTTCCCGGAGTCGACAATTCAGCTGACCAACAACCCCTTTGACCCAAAGGGTAGAAAAAGAAGCCAACCAGAAGAACCTCGTCCGAGTGTAGATTTCATGAGACACTAATGCAAGCAAAGCCGGCACGCGCCCACTACTTTCTACTCTAATTCTAGGTGCACTCAAGCCCAGGTCCGGCTTATCTCTCAATCATAGAACCACCCTTCACACCCCAATACAGCAATAATAATCAATATATATATATAATGCTGAAAGATAAAGGTCAGAAATATAAATCCATACAAAATCCTCGACGGGAAAACAAGCGTTAGGATTGACTCTCTTAAGGGACGTTGGATCCCAAATGCATAAGAACTATCGCAGTCCTTAGCAGCCAGGGGACGTTGGATCCCCAGCAGAGTCGCCAGCTGTCGCTACTGCGAAAATCGGCGCCGGCTGAACAGAAGAGTCGCCACCACGCGTTATTTATCCCACGGGAGGGAAAGGAAACGCTCAGAGTAAACCTCGCACAACACGGGAAAAGGTATGGTCGTCGCAACCAAAACCTGGATTCGGGAGTCGGTTACGCAAGGGGAAGGTATTAGCACCCCTCACGTCCGTCGTACTCGACGGGATCCACGCTTGTTTTCGGGTATGGATTATTATTTCTATCTAAACTAAAGGTCAGGGGTTAAAAGAAAATAAAATGACTCGGCAAAGTATCGCACTTTATGCCTACGTATTCCCGTCTGGAACGAGAAATCAGAGTCAACGTAGTTCGCCTACCTACGGGAAAGGAGGGGAAGGTTGCTCGCTAGGATATCGCATCCTATGCCTACGTACTTTCATACAGCATGAAAGATCAGAGCAAACGTAGTTCGGGCCACGTACGACACAGGTCTGTCTTGGTTGATTTTATTCCTTCTGAAAAAGGTTTTTCTGATTAACAGTCCCAGCGGACAAAAATGACGTTTTGATGAGTTCACATTCTTTTACGGAAGAAGTGTCTTTTATTGTGTTTGAAATTTTATTGTATTTTTCTGTTTGTTTTGAGGAAGAAGAGACAGAACTCTAACCTACGGTTGCGAAGGGAATCAAACTAACCTAATGTTATCATGCATGGGTTAAGACCTAATGTCTATCATGCTCCTCTCTTGCACAGAGAGAAACAGAGATCCTAAGGGAACAGCCAGAAACAGAAACAATATCAAATATATACAATAAAGCAGTAAAATGCATGGATGCAGCAATACAAGCGAGGCAAGGGAGTCCCACTCAACCTCGAACCTAGAAAACAATAGGCAAATGTGAACAAACTTCACTTTCAACCCAACAGGTTAACAGTAAACAATACAGTCAGGAAAACCAATCAATACATCAAGAAATGAAATACAGCAGAAAAATAAACAGCATCAGCAGCTCTGACTTCAAGCTTCAGCAAGCATCAATCTCCATCTCCACAACCTTCAAGCAAGGTCTTCATTATCAGTCTTCCATCTGCAATGGCTTTACTTCAAGTCTCAATCTTCAGGAGAAACATCAGTCAACAAGATGAAGTGAATGAATGTTAGACAGTTAATTACCTACCAAGGGTGGTTCATCAACTGTTAACATTAAACAGACAGTTTCCTCTCAAAAGTTCTATCTTTCAAATACATTCACTGATCCTTCCAAAGGAAGGGGGTGGATATTTGAAAGAGACTTTGAATCATAGAGAAAGGATGGATGCAGACAAGGCATTCCATGTTTGAGAAACAAGCTTTCTAATCTAGAGCTCTGCCTAGCTCCTAAACCCTAATCTCCTCAACAGCTGCTAGCAGGAATCTCCTCATCAACTCTGGAAGTTGGTCTTCGGTCTCTGGATCTCCAATGGCTTCATCATCATCAGTCTTCAGCTTCCCCAATCCCCAAGCAATCCCAATACCCATACAGACAAACAATAATCCCCAGAGGGCATACCACACCAATCAATCAAATACAGTAATATACCAATAGCAGTAGGGGAATCCTAGTGATTTCTAAGGGATCTAATAACTACCCATAGTCCCTATAGTCCCACATCTAAAATATTCAATCTCTAAGTCCTAAGGGAAATGAACTAATTCACCTAAGTCATCACTTAAACCCTAATTTTGTTCATGTTGTTCACACCTAAACTAATCACCTAAAATTAATTCCTAAAAATATGAACTAAATTGCATATACAAGCTAACAATGTCTATTAATCAACCTAAAAAGAATGGGTGAAAAATATTAAAGCAACTAGTAGAACCAAAATTATCAAAATCATGTATGAAATGAAACACCTAAAATATGCATTTATTTGGAAAATATGGGAAAAATATCAAATAAAAAATAAAATGCCATTTTTATTTTTTATAATTTTCTAGACATCTTGTAGAAATTAATGCAAAAAGAATCATCAAAAAATATGAAGTTTATGATTTATTATGATTTTTTTAAAGGATGAGAAAATATTAAAGAAATAAAAATGACAAAATATGAATAGAAAGGGAGGGGGGTGTGTCGCTACTGCGAAAATCGGCGCCGGCTGAACAGAAGAGTCGCCACCGTGCGTTATTTATCCCACGGGAGGGAAAGGAAACGCTCAGAGTAAACCTCGCACAACACGGGAAAGGTATGGTCGTCGCAACCAAAACCTGGATTCGGAAGTCGGTTACGCAAGGGGAAGGTATTAGCACCCCTCACGTCCGTCGTACTCGACGGGATCCACGCTTGTTTTCGGGTATGGATTGTTATTCTATCTACTTTAATGGCCAGGGTTAAAAAGAAAACGACTCGGCAAAGTATCGCACTTTATGCCTACGTATTCCCGTCTGGAACGAGAAATCAGAGTCAACGTAGTTCGCCTACCTACGGGAAAGGAGGGGAAGGTTGCTCGCTAGGACATCACATCCTATGCCTACGTACTTCCACACAGCATGGAAGATTAGAGCAAACGTAGTTCGGGCCACGTACGACACAAGTCTGTCTTGATTGATTTTATTCCTTCTGAAAAAGGTTTTTCTGATTAACAGTCCAAGCGGACAAAAATGACGTTTTGATGAGTTCACATTCTTTTACGGAAGAAGTGTCTTTTATTGTGTTTGAAATCTTTATTGTGTTTTTCTGCTTGCTTTGAGAAAGAAGAGACAGAACTCTAACCTACGGTTGCGAAGGGAATCAAACTAACCTAATGTTATCATGCATGGGTTAAGACCTAGTGTCTATCATACTCCTCTCTTGCACAGAGAGAAACAGAGATCCTAAGGGAATAGACGGAAACAGAAACAATATCAGATATATACAGTAAAACAGTAAAATGCATGGATGCAACAATACAAGCGAGGCAAGGGAGTCCCACTCAACCTCGAACCTGAAAAACAATAGGCAAAAGTGAACAGGCTTCACTTTCAACCCAACAGGGTAAACAGCAAACAATACAGTCCAGAAAACCAATCAATACATCAGAAATGAACAACAACTAAAATAAACAGCCACAGCAGCTCTGCATCAACACCTATCTTCAAGTCATCTCCAATCAGCTACAAACTTCTGGCAAGCCTCAGTCCCCATCTCCACAGCTTTCAAGCAAGGGCTTTGGTCATCAATCTTCCATCTGCAATGGCTTTTCTTCAAGTCTCATCCTCCAAGCTGAGGGATCAATCACCAGAGTGGATTGGGTGTTAAGCAATTAGTTGACTACCAAGGGTGGCAAACCAACTGCTACTAACACATAAGATATTTTCTCTCAAGAGTTCTATCCCTTAGACAGTAGCACCAAGCCTTCCAAGGGAAGAGGGTGAGTGTCTTAGAGAGACTCTGTATCACAGAGAGGAATGGAGGCAATCAAAACCTTCCATGTTTGAGAATTAAGCTTTCTAATCTAGAGCTCTGCCTAGCTCCTAAACCCTAATCTCCTCAACAGCTGCTAGCAGGAATCTCCTCATCAACTCTGGAAGTTGGTCTTCAGTCTCTGGATCTCCAATGGCTTCAATATCACAAGTCTTCAGCTTCCCCAATCCCCAGACAATCCCAATACCCACACCGACAAATCAATAATCCCCAGAGGGCACACCACACCAATCAATCAAATATAGCAGTATATACTAATAGCAGTAGGGGAATCCTAGTGATTTCTAAGGGGATCTATCCTATACCCATAACCCCTATAGTCCATACCCCAAAAATCAAATGAAAATTTCCTAAAAGAATTAAACTATCTCACCTAAGTTGATTTAAAACCCTAATTTTATTCATGTTGTTTTCACCTACACTAAACCCCTAAAATTAATTCCTAAAAATATGAACTAAATTGCATATACAAGCTAACAATGTCTATTAATCAACCTAAAAAGAATGGACAAAAAATATTAAAGCAACTAGTAGAACAAAAATTATCAAAATCATGTATGAAATGAAACAACTAAAATAGGTATTTATTTGGAAAATATGGGAAAAATATCAAATAAAAAATAAAATGCAATTTTTATTTTTTATAATTTTCTAGACATCTTGAAGAAAATTATGCAAAAAGAATTATCACAAAATAATGTTTTTCCAATTTTATATGATTTTTAAAAATGAATGCAAAATGAAAAAGAAATTAATATCAAACAAAAGAATTAAATTGGGGAGGGGTGTTATAAGCAGACACGCTTAGTTATAATCTCAGGTGGGCCATCAACTGGGGGCGCGAATAGAACAAAGCAATAGGCCCAGCGCGCTTCAGAATTCCAACAAAAAATCAAAAAAACACAAACGGTGCTGATAGCAATATTTCCAGTTAAGATCATTGGGCCTGCGCTGGGAGGGGTGTCAAAAGCAAGTAAAGTCTGAGCCCACTCAGAAACTTAAGTGAAACGGGGCGTTTCACTCCTAGGTCTTCCCTCCGTTTTCAACTTCAAACATGGACCCTTGGATTAGATCCCCAGTCAAGGTCAAAACCCTGATCATGTGGCCATGGCTTCGTCTTCAACCTCCAGCCAAACCCTAAGTTCTGAAACCCTAACCATGCACGAATCTCACACTCCTCTGTTCTCCCTTATACCTCCATGGATTCACACGACTTCAAGAGCAAAGTTGCTCTATAAACTTCCAGCCACACAGCCATGATAATAACTTCTCCTAAAACTCACTCCATCAACCAACTCGATAGGAATAACAGTCATAAGCCACCATTTTCACCTGAGATCAAACCTCTCAATTCTTCATAATTCTTGTCCTAAACTATTCTAGACCTCACACTGATCACCTTAAGCTATTAACTTAAAACTATCTTGCATTATCATTGATGTTATGCTCTCTAACAGAATTATTGCACTCTGGTCAAACTCCATGAAACTTGTCCAAACTTACCAAAATCAATCACCTAACTATGCCCAACCATTCTATGCTAACAAAATTCTATAATTCTAACTACACTAAGCAATTCGAACAGAATTCTAACCTGAAGCAAATGGTGAAAACATCTATGCAACTCCTTGAATTTGATGCTTGCAGTGATTGGACTTGCTCAGTGACCTGGATTAGGAGTTCTGTATGCAATGAATCTTGTGTAACCTCCTTGAATCTTGTTCTTGAAACCTTCTTGCAACTTGGATGAAGAAGATGGATAGCACAATTCTTGATCAATTCAACCAATTCTTTGATAGGATTCTGATCTAGGAAAGGTATTGATGATGATCCAAGCAAGAAATGTGGAAATTGATGGAGATTTGAGAGGGTTTGAGAAGCTTTTGCAAAATGAGGAAAGTGAGTGAAACTTGTGATTTTGAGAGAATGAGATCACCAACCATGGCATGAACCATCTCATATCAATATATACATGAGGTTAGAACCTCCTAGAAACTTGGAGAAGCTTCCCTTACATCTTTTCCCTTGGATTTGGTTTATGTACCTTCCATTACAAGCAACCATGAATAACTCCCAATATGTGAACTAAGCTCAAAATTCTACTTTAGCCAATGTCTTTAAAATGATCTTTCCATTCAAAATGACCTATAATTTTGCTTCATTTGGCCAAAATATGAAAAATCTCATTTTTAAGTCCATTTTTATTCATTAAATCCAACAATTTTGAAACCTTGTGCTATGAATCTTTCCAATCTCTCATGGCCACTTTTCTAGACTCAAAATGTCATTTGGAACAAGTTTTATGTTGTAAAGTTTTCCATTTGAAGCTTCCTTGTATGAGTTTTGGGCATAGGTTAAAATGACCTGTAATTCTCAGATGACCAAAATACCCTTTGCTTGCCAAGACCATAAGTAGAGTTCCACAAATCATATGAAGGCATACTATACCATTATAGAAAGCTAAGACAATGAGGAACAACTATTATGTTGACCATAAATTCATTTGAAATCTCCTTGAGGGGTAAAAATAGCTTGGAAGTCAAGTCACTTTCACAGATAAAATTTCAGATACCTCAGATGACCTGTAACTTGCAAGGACCATAACTTGAGTTCTATAAATCTCCTTGGTTTCTTCCACCACTCAAATTAAAGGTCTTGAGATCCTCTACAAGTGTCCTGTTGGCCAAGGATCCATTTGAAGCTTGTATTTTGACTTATCTTGCTTGGAAATTTGACCTAAACTAGGGGATTTTACATAGAAACCCTAATTTAGAAACTCCTCTTCTCCTTGATTTCTCTTGATTTCTTCTTAGCATAACAACATATCCTTCTTTACATGTCAAATGGTGAACCCCACATCTCCCCAATAGACCTTAATGCCCTTCCATCAGTCATTTGACCTAGAGTTGACCCAGGGTTGACCCAGATGAAACCCTAGTTGACTGTCTTCAACTGTAATACTTGTGATTATACCAATGACTTGTATCCTTCTCCAAATGACTTTCTAAGTCCTCCAAGATGTACAGATACTCCCCATACTCAGCCCACAGCTCACAATTTCTTTGTTGATCCTCAGATACCCTCAGTCAGGAGATAGACTCAATGCTTGATCCACTGACTTCTCCAACTTTCAAATTCTTTTCTGATGACTTAAATGGGATTGAATTAGAATAATAACCTCTTGATAGGCTTCCATAGATGAGAATAATGATTGGTTCCCTGTTGAATGACTTGCTATGCTTATGCTATGCAGATGAGTAACCTATGTACATAACTCTATATGCAAATGCTAATGATATTGAAACATAAACCAAGTGAATAAGGTTGGGCAAATTTTAGGGTGCAACAGCTGCCCCTATTCAAGCGAATTGGACCCGATTGGATGAAGAGCCCGGAGCCTTCAGACATTCGCGGTACGAGACAGTTGAATACTAGTGAAACCAGAAATTTGCCAACCGCAGAAATAAACTGCGCTCCTGCTTGGGGAATGACATCCACTGCCTGGATCTGACTGTTATGACAACCCACTGATCCATTAGAGACAGTGCTGGGGATTACTCGTCTTTCCACGTAAGGAATAACCGTTCCACGTAAGGATTCAACCTTCTTTCCACGTAAGGAAACCAATCTTCTTCCACGTAAGGAATACATCTTAATCTGTCCACGTAAGGACTCCCCACTTTCCACGTAAGGAATGCATCTTCGTTCCACGTAAGGAATGCAACTTGATATGTCCACGTAAGGACTCAATCTTTCCACGTAAGGAATTGTCATCTTTCCACGTAAGGAAACCACTTCTTTTCCACGTTAGGAATCTCATCTTGATATGTCCGCGTAGGGACTCAATCTTTCCACGTTAGGAATCAATCTTTCCACGTAAGGAATCAATCTTTTTTCCACGTAAGGAATCATTTTTCTTCCACGTAAGGAATACATCTTAACCTGTCCACGTAAGGACTCCAATCTTCATTCCACGTAAGGAATCACAATTTTTCCACGTTAGGAAACCAACTCGTCTTTTCTGCGTCTGTCCACGTCAGGACTGAACTTGCTTTTCCACGTAAGGAACTGAAGCTTATCTTTCCACGTAAGGAATAACCTTGATATGCTTTGTCCACGTAAGGACTCCGATCTCTTGACTTGCTGAAGAAATAAAACTTGTCCACGTCAGGACCCCTGCACCTTTGACCCACTGGGGAAGTGAGACTTGTCCACGTCAGGACTCACATCTCAACCTGCTGAAGTAATAGAACCTGTCCACGTCAGGACTCGCGCGTCTTCGACTTGCTGGGGAAATGAGACTTGTCCACGTCAGGACCCCTGCTTTTTTGACCCACTGGGGAAGTGAGACTTGTCCACGTCAAGACTCACATCTCAACCTGCTGAAGTAATAGAACCTGTCCACGTCAGGACTCGCGCGTCTTCGACTTGCTGGGGAAATGAGACTTGTCCACATCAGGACCCCTGCTTTTTTGACCCACTGGGGAAGTGAGACTTGTCCACGTCAGGACTCACATCTCAACCTGCTGAAGTAATAGAACCTGTCCACGTCAGGACTCGCGCGTCGTCGACTTGCTGGGGAAATGAGACTTGTCCACGTTAGGACTCATGCTTTGCCAACAACACGAAGAAGGGATAAATTTGTCCGCGTCGGGACTCTCGCATCTTGTCATCGCGAAAAACTACAAACTTGTCCACGTCAGGACACCCACTTCACCATTACGAATAAAGCTATTTGCTGGAAATAAATTGTCCACGTCAGGACACCAACACGAAGAGTAACCCACTTTTGTCCACGTCAGGACTCCACACCCAATCAATACCGAGAACTCGAAGCTGTCCACGTTAGGACTAACACATATCGTCACCTGGAAGAAATATCCACGTTAGGACTCCACATTCCATCAATTCTGAGAAATCGAACCCGTCCACGTTAGGACTAGCACCTCCTATCAGCCCATGAAATAAAACTGTCCACGTTAGGACTTCAGTTTTCTAGCACGGAGAAAACCCGTCAAGAAATTGTCCACGTTAGGACTCATCTTTCCGTTGGTCCGCAAACTTCTCATCGCCGATGTTACAGCAACTTTGAGGCTGACTCTACTGGGGATATTTGGAAACCTGACTACCGGAGGCCTGTTCTGATAACTGGAGGTAGCCTCTGAAATTCTGGTTCATGAAACCTTTTAATGCTGACGTAACAACCTTGAGGGAAACAATCTGCGGGTCGGACTAGAGAAATTTTAACAAGAAACCCTGGCGGGGGAATAAGTAACTCTGCTTAGGGACAAAGAAAAACTTATCCTGCTGACTCTGTGGGGAGCAGTGCCACAGCTGACACTTCGTTGAATGTCTCAGTCGAGACCTCGAATGCTTGGTGATTCATCTGAGCAAAAGCTCTCTCTACCTGCAAGAGAAACGATACTTGAAGCAAACGGTTAGCCAACCTAGTTTATGCTTCAAAAATGCGTATGTTTGATAATGACGCGATGCTCCATTCGACATGGAAATGCTACGCTTTTATTTGGTGGATGCAAGTATGACACTATATGCCAATGCAATTGCGGACTTGAACTGTCGAGATACAGGAACTGCTTCAGCAAAATAAATGCTGAAGATAATGCCGACTCCGCTGGGGATAGCCAGATGCTACAGAATTATTCCAGCAAAATAAACGCTGGAAGAGGAAGTCGACTCAGCTGGGAAATTGGGAACTTGATACAAAACACCTCGTTGAAGTAACACCCTGCTGGGAATATAACTCTGCTGGAGAATGGCAGATGCGCCCGGTATGATTATACTTTTGCGGGAGAGTGAACAGATATCACACGGTATTTTGACAAAATAAACGCCAATGCGCCACACCAACTCTGCCGGGGAGAGCCTTAATCTTCGAGTTCCACTGGGAGGAAAACACTTGCTGGAAAGAGAACTCCACTGGGGGATGGAATGATTCTCTTGGGGGGAAAATCAACTGACTCCGCTGGGGAAGAGTAGATGACCCTGCGGGGCAAGGTAAACTGCCTGAATACAGCTCACCAATATTAATCTTCTACGGCTAAACCGCTCGGTTTGAGATACACCGTCTGAATACAGCCTTATAATCTTGGAATCGTCAATTCTGTTGAGGATAAACGACTTTGCTGGAGAATGTCCTTCGGCCACGCTGCAACAAGCTGGGGAATTCGATCCTTCTTCAGGAAGAACATGCATGACCTGCGTGGGGGGTCGAGTCTTTCGTTATTGCAACCTTCTGCTCACCTTCCTCGTACGGTTATGAAACCTGCAACAACACAAACAAGACAGGACAAGCCTATGCAACCAAATCGATTCAGGTTAGTGACGTTATTTTCAGTGAATTCAAAGCTTTAGCAATCGTTGGCAAGGGCCAGTGACGTTATACACATGCTAGTTTCAGTAAACTTAGGCGTTTATCATGCGCAAAACAGTAAAGAACCAGCATCAAGTACTGAATAACATATTTTATTGATTGGGCCCCTGAATGGGCGGAATTTTTTTGTACACGGGATGTAACTCCTGAAAAGAGGAAGCTACACAAAGCAGATACACAAGTATGCACAATGAGCATAAATATTTGACAAAATAAATTTGTACACATGTCGGCAACGGGATGCAGACGAACACCACGAACTGATCCTCTCATGACTCGCCCGACTCTAATGCTTTCCAGTATTCACTCTTCGGAAGAGGTTGTATCTGATAATTGACCCCTCAGGTATTCTCCCGCATTGATGCTCACTGCAATGTCAAATTCGGACCGCAGTCATTTGCTTTTCAAATCCCTAACTTTTGCGTGAACCGCCCTTTACGGGTTTTCAGTTCACCGGGATACCCTTTTTTGCCGAAGCCGCCCAGTGTAGGTTTTCAACTTCGCGGGTGTACATTTTTCAATTTTATCCCTAACTTTTGCCCGAACCTTTCATTCTGTTTTTGGTTCGCCAGGATGCCCCATTTTTGCCTGGACTCTCTTTTTTCTGTCCAGCGGGTCTATTTTAAGCAAAGTATTTTTTAACTGCGTCCGAATTCACAGGTGACGTGAAGTCTTCACCGTCCATGGTGGACAACAACAACGCTCCTCCTGAAAAGACTTTCCTGACAACATACGGCCCTTCGTAATTGGGGGTCCACTTGCCCCTGTGATCTGCTTGCGGCGGGAGAATCCTTTTCAGCACAAGGTCGCCCGTCTGAAAGCTTCGCGGATGTATTTTCTTGTCATATGCTTTCTTCATTCGGCTCTGGTACAAACGACCATATGCTAGAGAAGCTAGCCTCTTCTCGTCCATCAAACTCAATTGGTTCAACCTGTCTTTCACCCATTCTGCCTCGTCCAGCTGAACATCTCGCAATACCCTCAGAGAAGGGATCTCAACTTCCAATGGTAATACTGCTTCCATTCCGTATACCAACGAGAACGGGGTTGCCCCGGTTGATGTGCGTACCGTCGTACGATAACCGTGCAAAGCGAAAGGTAGCATCTCATGCCAATCCTTATAGGTCACTACCATCTTTTGGACGATCTTCTTTATATTCTTATTGGCCGCCTCGACAGCGCCATTCATCTTGGGTCGGTAAGGGGAGGAGTTGTGATGTTCGATCTTGAAATTCTGACAGAGCTCCTTCATCATTTTGTTGTTCAGGTTCGAACCGTTGTCCGTGATTATCCGCTCGGGGATCCCATATCGGCAAATGATATCTCTCTTGATGAATCTAGCCACCATTTGCTTCGTTACATTTGCATAAGACGCCGCTTCTACCCACTTGGTGAAATAATCGATTGCTACTAGGATGAACCGATGCCCATTAGAAGCTGTCGGCTCGATCTTTCCAATCATATCGATTCCCCACATCGAGAATGGCCATGGTGATGACATCACATTTAGAGGACTCTGAGGCACATGAATCTTATCAGCATAGATTTGGCACTTGTGGCACTTCCTTGCGAACTTGAAACAGTCAGCTTCCATAGTCAGCCAAAAATAACCTGCTCTCAGCAGCTTTCTCGTCATAGCATGTCCACCAGCATGTGTACCAAATGTACCTTCGTGTATTTCCTCCATGAGTGGCTTTGCCTCTCTTTCATCTACACAACGCAACAGCACCAAGTCGTGGTTTCTTCTGTATAAGACGCCATCCGGATTCAAATAGAAACTACCCGCTAATCTCCTGAGAGTCTTCTGATCTTGACTGGATGCCCCAGCCGGATATTCTTTATTCTTCAGAAAATTAAGGATATCAAAATACCACGGTTTATCATCGGATGCTTCGTCAATAGCAAATACGAAAGCTGGTCTGTCAAGCCGAGAGATGATGATTCGGGGAGCCTCGTTCCAGAAGTTGACTTTGTACATGGAAGACAAAGTGGCGAGGGCGTCAGCCATTTGATTCTCTGCCCGCGGTACGTGATGCAATTCAACCTTGTCAAAGAAGGGCAACAATCTCCTTGCATAGTTCATGTAATGTATCAAATTGGGCTGACGGGTCTCCCATTCCCCTTTTATTTGATTCACCACCAGAGCTGAGTCTCCGTATACGTCCAGATTCTTGATTCGCAAATCAATGGCTTCTTCAAGCCCCATTATACAAGCTTCATATTCGGCCTCATTATTGGTGACGGCAAAGGTCAATCGGGAAGTAAACGGGATGTGCGACTCGTGTGGCGTAGTAATGATTGCCCCTATTCCGCTACCGTAAGCATTCACAGCTCCGTCAAATATCATCTTCCATTTGGAACCCAACTCTGGTCCTTCGTCTGGCAACGGCTCTTCACAATCCTTCATCTTTAGGTACATGATATCCTCGTCAGGAAAATCAAACCTCATTGATTGGTAATCTTCAATAGGCTGCTCCGCCAGATACTCAGACAGCACGCTCCCCTTTATAGCCTTTTGCGAGACGTATTGGATGTCATATTCAGTCAAGACCATCTGCCAACGGGCAATTCTTCCTGACAATGCCTGCTTTTCGAATACATATTTGATAGGATCCATCTTAGAGATGAGCATGGTTGTATGATTCAGCATGTATTGCCTCAAACGCTTGGCGGCCCAGGCTAGCGCGCAACAAGTTTTCTCAAGCATTGAGTATCGAGATTCACAATCTGTAAATTTCTTACTCAAATAGTAGATCGCATGCTCTTTTCTTCCTGTCTCGTCGTGCTGACCGAGAACACAACCCATGCTTCCCTCAAGAACCGTCAAATACATGATCAAGGGTCTCCCTGCCACTGGGGGTATCAAAATGGGAGGTTCCTGCAAATACTTCTTTATTTTATCGAACGCCTTTTGACAATTTTCGTTCCATATTACAGCTTGATCTTTTTTCAACAGCTTGAATAATGGTTCGCACGTGGCCGTTAGATGAGATATGAACCGGGCGATGTAGTTCAACCTCCCTAAAAACCCGCGCACCTCTTTCTCTGTTTTAGGCGTTGGCATTTCCTGAATCGCTTTTATTTTAGCAGGATCAACCTCTATTCCTCTTTCGCTTACGATAAACCCCAGCAGTTTACCCGATCTCACCCCGAAGGTGCATTTGTTAGGGTTCAGTCTCAGCCTGAACTTCCTAAGTCTTTTAAATAACTTCAGCAGATTTACCAGATGCTCTTCCTCCGTCTGGGATTTGGCAATCATATCGTCAACATAAACTTCGATCTCTTTATGCATCATATCATGAAAAAGAGTCGTCATCGCCCGCTGATATGTTGCCCCAGCATTTTTCAAACCAAAGGGCATCACTTTGTAGCAAAATGTTCCCCAAGGCGTTATGAAAGTAGTCTTCTCCATATCCTCTGGCGCCATTTTAATTTGATTGTAGCCTGAAAAGCCATCCATGAAGGAGAATATGGAGTATTGGGCAGTATTATCAACTAGCACGTCAATATGAGGAAGTGGAAAATCGTCTTTTGGGCTTGCTTTATTCAAATCTCTATAATCCACGCACATCCGGACCTTGCCATCTTTCTTCGGCACTGGTACGATGTTAGCAACCCATGAGGGATATTTGGTCAAAGCCAGGAAACCAGCGTCCCACTGTTTCTGAACTTCCTCTTTGATCTTCACTGCTATATCTGGTCGAGTTCTGCGAAGCTTTTGTTTGACCGGCGGGCATTCTTCTTTCAGTGGCAGACGGTGCACAACCATGTCTGTATCGAGCCCTGGCATATCTTCATACGACCAAGCGAATACATCACTATACTCTCGGAGCATTTCAACCAGCCTTCGCTTGATATCGCTCTGCAGTGCGGCACCGATACGAATATTCTTCTCAACCCCTTCCGACCCCAAGTTGATAATTTCGATGACCTCGTCGTGAGGCAGAATGGCTCTTTCCTCTTGCTTCACCAACCAAGACAGTTCTTCGGGAACGTTGTAACACCCCCTTTCTATACCCCAAATTAATGCAAATAAATCAATTAGGCACTTAGAAAATTTATTTCATCAGAGTTTAATTGAAACATGGTATATAAGAGGCGCATCACATTATCATGAAATTAAACACATACGATACCTGCTCAAGATAGATATGCAACAATGGGTAACCCACATCTCAATATTTAGAATAAAAGCGGAAACATCCAAATATTGAATCTATCACATTCATAAAAGTATATACAACCATTCAATTAATTCATGCTTTACAACATATCCACATCAGATACATACACATATGTATCACAAAAGAATCAAAACAAAATAGCTTCAAAAGAGCCAAAGGCTTCCTAACTACCCAGATGTTACATATCAGAGCCATTGACCAAAAGAATGAAGACATCGCTTCACAAAAAGAACCTCCAGCTTCCTACTCTGCAATGCCTCATAGAGCATTTAAAACAGTAGAAGGGTGAGAAACAATATCATAACAGTTAATGCATAAAATTGTATATATACATATATCCATAATTATACAAGTCATACTCAATTTATGTTCTCACCACATTAAGCATATACAATTAATCATGTCTCTACACATACACATGAACATTCACTATATGTTCCTCCAAACAATCATATATAACATACACAGTTATATTCATACAACCAATGCATCATACACAGATGACTCATGCAACTCATAGAGACCGACACACGACTCTATGCAGATGCAAATGCGGTACCGACTCATTCAACAGATTCTCTAAGGAATCGAGTATTCAGCAGATCCTCCACGGGATCAAGTACTCAGCAGATTCTCCACGGAATCAAATATTCATCAGATTCTCCACGGAATCAAATATTCAGCAGATCCTCCACGGGATCAAGTACTCAGCAGATTCTCCACGGAATCAAATACTCTAGCCAATCCTCCAAGGGATTACATGTTATGACCGATTCTCCAAGGAATCACTCAATGCAACCGATTCTCCAAGGAATCTAATGTAACCATCGTATCATACGAGGTTCTGCAAATCCTCTGAGGGATCAATCAACACAAAAATGCATACTAAGATGCTACACAACACTAATCCTCCGAGGGATCGATCAACACAGAATGCATACTATGTTCACAAACATACTCATTGCATCTATCACATACATCGCATATATTCATCATGCATTCACATTATACACCATTTCACACAAGGTTTACATACCTATTAATCCATCAATGCATTTCTATCTAATTCGAGCAAACGCACAACATTATCAAACGATTAAGATTCACAATCGGCTCCACAATCTAGGATTCACGCCTTTCGGCCACCCACAGCACGACATGTCAAAATAGTTCACACATCAATCATTCATATAAGCATTAATCATAATTGAATCAACCAAACATCATGCCATGAACAAAATAGCAAAACAAATAACACTGCCAGGTTCGCCAACCTTCGCCTGGCGAAGCCACGCAGCGAATGCTCGCTGGCCTTCGCCTGGCGAACTTCCCAGCGAAGTCCACTGGGAGTAATTCTGGAATTACTCGCTGAGGCTCGCTACACACTCGCCTGGCGAACCTTCGCCAACTCATTTCGCCTGGCGAACTTGCCAGCGAATACAGGGTATTAGCTTCTGACTTGCTTCGCTACAGCTCACTGGGCTTCGCCTGGCGAAGCTTCGCTGCCATTCGCCTGGCGAACTTGCGAAGACAGAACTTCCATGGCTGCCTCAAAGCCCAAACTCCACACAACCAACCGATTAAATCCAAACCAGTCTCAGTGGCACAACCCTACCATCACCCGACTAAACTACATCGTCTAATCCGAGTTCTAACCGATTAAAACCTCATTCTACTCACAAAACCAACTTCTAACCTAAGTGGGAAAAAGAGTAGAAACCCTACAAAATCCAAACACATACACATACAATCATATACATTAAAGAGATGATGGAGTTTCACACCCTTACCGATCGATTGCAAGCTTTGGTGATGATCCCTTGATGATTCTAGGTTTTCCTCCCACTTTCTCTTCTCTTTCTTTTCTCCTCTTTTCTTTCTCTTGTTTTTCTTCTTATGTTACTATCTTTCCTTCTTTTCCTCCCTTATTCTATTTCTATCTCTATTTCTTTCCTCTCAAATTCTTTCCAACTCTTACCAATCAATTCTCACACTAAATTGCTAAATGTCTAAAATGCCCTTTTTACTCTAATTCCCCGAAAACTCTCCGAATCGGTAAAATAGATAAAATAAGCAAACACCACATAATAACATATAATTTCTCAATTTAAAACAAACATCAATTAAATAAATTAAAAGACTCAACAATTAATGGGAATTCAGAATCGGGGCGTTACAACTCTCCCCCACTTTAGAAATTTTCGTCCTCGAAAATATTACCTTATTCAAACAACTCCGGATGCGATTCTCGCATCTTGCTCTCCAACTCCCAAGTCATGTTGCCTTCCGCGGAACCTCCCCAGGACACTTTCACAAGCGCAATATCCTTGCCTCTTAGTTTCTTAACTTCACGGTCCAAAATACTAACCGGTAAAACTTCAACTGTAAGGTTATCTCTTACTTCCACTTCATCCATTGGAATAACATGTGACGGATCCGGAACATACTTCCGAAGTTGCGAGAGATGGAATACATCATGC
Organism: Lathyrus sativus; assembly: GCA_963859935.3. Classification (NCBI taxonomy): domain Eukaryota; kingdom Viridiplantae; phylum Streptophyta; class Magnoliopsida; order Fabales; family Fabaceae; genus Lathyrus; species Lathyrus sativus. Next base: position 179,780,901 of record OZ012736.1, on the reverse strand, counting down.
AAATTCGAAAGGTTCGGAGGCAACGCCACACGATAAGCCACAGCACCAACTCGTGCGACAATCTGATACGGACCAATAAAATGAGAAGTCAACTTTCTCGACTTCAAAGCACGACCCACACCCGTAACCGGTGTAACTCTCAAAAACACATGGTCGCCCTCTTGAAACTCGAGATCCTTTCTCCTTTTATCATGATAACTTTTCTGTCTACTCTGAGAAGCTCTCATCTTTTCCCGAATAAATTTCACCTTTTCCGTCGTTTGCTGTACCATTTCAGGACCAACTACCGACTTTTCACCTGTCTCATGCCAACACAGAGGTGTTCGACATCTCCGACCATATAAAGCCTCAAATGGCGCCATACCAATACTCGAATGGAAACTGTTATTATAGGTGAACTCAATCAACGCTAAATAACCGTCCCACGCACCTCCTTGTTCAAGCACACAAGCACGCAACAAATCTTCTAACGATTGAATCGTCCTCTCGGTTTGACCATCTGTTTGCGGATGATATGCCGAACTTAATCTCAACTTAGAACCCAAGGCACCTTGCAAACTCTCCCAAAATCTCGAAGTAAATCTAGGATCTCTATCTGACACAATACTCTTAGGAACTCCATGAAGCTTCACAATAGTGCCAACATAAATCTCGGCCAACCTTTCCAAAGAATAAGTAATATCAATCGGGATAAAGTGAGCCGATTTAGTAAGCCTATCAACAATCACCCAAATAGAATTATGTCCTCTTTGCGTATTCGGCAATCCCGTAACAAAATCCATCGATATACTATCCCATTTCCATTCCGGAATATCCAACGGTTGCATCAATCCACTAGGCTTCTGATGCTCCACCTTAGACTTCTGGCAAGTCAAACACGAGTACACAAAACGAGCAACATCGCTTTTCAATCCAGACCACCAAAAGATCTTCTTCAAATCCTGATACATCTTATTCGCTCCCGGATGAATACTCAAGTTACTCCGATGTCCCTCTTCCAATATCATCTTTTTCAAATCCGCATCATCGGGAACACAAATACGACCTCGAAACCTCAAAACTCCTAATTCATCAACTTTGAAATCTTCATTTCCATTCGTCATCAAATCCACAAATTTCAAATCCAACTTTTGCTTTTCACACACCGTAGCAAGGAAATCATTCGTGACATGCAACATACCAAGCTTCACACTACCCGGTGATAACTCACAAACCAAACTCAAATCTCTAAAGTTCTCCAAAAGTTCCCACTCTCTAACCATCAAAGTAAACACGTGCAACGACTTCCGACTTAAGGCATCGGCTACCACATTCGCCTTACCCGGATGATAATTTAAACCAAAATCATAGTCCTTCAAAAGTTCTAGCCATCTCCTTTGCCTCATATTCAATTCTTTTTGATCAAACAAATACTTCAAACTCTTGTGATCGCTAAAAACTTCAAATCTTGCACCATAAAGATAGTGCCTCCAAATTTTCAAAACAAACACCACGGCCGCTAACTCTAAATCATGAGTAGGATAATTCTTTTCATGCACTCTCAACTGCCTAGAAGCATACGCCACGACCTTCCCATCTTGCATCAATACACCACCCAATCCTGACAAAGAAGCATCGCAATAAACCACAAAAGGTTCCGTAGGATTCGGCAAAATCAAAATTGGCGTTGTCGTTAACCTTCTCTTTAATTCCATGAAACTCTCTTCACAATTAACATCCCAAATAAAAGTCTTTCCTTTACAAGTCAACTGCGTTAACGGAAGTGCTAACTTTGAAAATCCTTCGATAAACCTCCGGTAGTAACCGGCCAAGCCCAAAAAGCTTCGAATTTCCGAAACCGATCTTGGAGTCTCCCATTGCATTACCGCATCGATCTTGGATGGATCCACACTAATACCATTGCCGGAAATAATATGTCCAAGAAAACTCACCTCCGACAACCAAAACTCACACTTAGACAACTTTGCGTACAACTTCTTCTCTTTCAAAATCCGCAACACAATCCTTAAATGTTCTTCGTGTTCCTCTCGAGACTTAGAATAAATCAAAATGTCATTGATAAACACTACCACAAAACGATCCAACTGCTCGTGGAAGATACGGTTCATATATTCCATGAAAACACCCGGCGCATTAGAAACTCCGAATGGCATCACCGTATACTCATAGTGACCATATCGTGTTCTAAAAGCCGTCTTCGAAATATCTTCTTCCTTAACCCGAATCTGGTGATAACCGGATCTCAAATCAATCTTACTAAAAACACGGGCTCCAACTAATTGATCCATCAAATCATCAATTCTTGGAAGCGGATACTTGTTCTTAATTGTCACCTTATTCAACTGCCGATAATCAATACACAATCGCATACTACCATCCTTCTTCTTTACCAACAATACCGGCGCACCCCAAGGAGAAACACTCGGTCTTACAAATCTCTTATCCAACAAATCATTCAACTGCTTCTTCAATTCCACCAACTCCGATGCCGACATCCGATACGGGGCCATCGAAATCGGTCTAGTACCCGGAACTAGATCAATAGAAAATTCAACCTCTCTCTTTGGCGGCACATCCGCAACATCTTCCGGAAACACTTCAAGAAATTCACAAACCACAGGAAACACGTCGAGCTCAACTTTGCTCTCCACCGACAACGATGCAAACAAACCAAACAACTGAGCTTCATCCGCTAAAAGTTTCTTCAACTCTTTAGTGGAAAGAAAACTCTCGTTTTCACCATCTTCCAAAGAAGGAAACCTTACTAACTTGTGATAGCAATCCAGATGAACTCTATTAAATTGCAACCAGTTCATACCCAAGATTACGTCCAAACCTTCCAACGGTAAACACACTAAATCCATAACGAAGTCCTTACCATACATGGTCAAAGGACAACTTGCACACACCAAAGAAGTAGTTACCGACCCCGAAGCGGGAGTCCCAATAACCATACCACTACTCAAAGAAACCATACACAAATCCAACCGCTTAGCACACGCAAGAGAAATGAACGAGTGAGTCGCTCCAGTATCAATAATAGCAACTAAAGGCATATCATTAATAAAGCATGTACCTTTAATCAAATGATCCGCCACATTAGTAGCGTCTGAACCTGCTAATGCGAATACTTTTCCGCCCGCCTGAGCTTGCTTCGGTTTGGTACAATTCGGGCTAATGTGACCCACCTCGCCACAATTAAAACACTTCACAGCATTCTTTCTACACTCTGCTGCATCATGTCCAAGGAGCCCACAGTTGGAACACTTCGCCTTGAACTTTCCACAATCATAAGACTTGTGGCCCATCACGCCACACTTAAAACATTTGATCGCACCGGAACCTCCTCCGGGTCTCCTATCAAAGTTTCCCCTATGTTTGCCCTTATCAGCAGGCGTCACATAAGGTCCGCTTCGTACTTGCTGCTTCCCTCTCCTCTCGCTCAAACCCTTATAATGAGTAGAACGAGCTCTACTGTCTTCTTCATAATTTCTACAACACTCAGTCAAATCCGAAAATCTTCTTATCCTTTGATAACCCACTGCTTGCTTTATCTCCGGACGCAAGCCATTCTCATACTTGATACATTTGGAAAATTCTGCCGTAACCGCATCATAGTGAGGGTGAAACTTCACTAACTCAGTAAACTTAGCGGTGTAGTCCACCACCGACATATTACCTTGTTTCAACTCCAGAAATTCCATTTCTCTCTTCCCTTTAACACTTTCGGGATAATACTTCCTTAGAAACTCAGTACGAAATAAATCCCACATAATCTCCTCATCGTCGACCTCAAGAACTTGCCTCACGCTGACCCACCAGTCATCAGCCTCTTCTCTCAGCATGTGAGTCCCTAGTCTCACTTTGTTCCCTTCGGCACAATCCATCACCCTAAAGATCCTCTCAATTTCCTTTAACCATATCTGAGCACCATCCGGATCAAATCTCCCTTTGAACACCGGTGGTTGGTTCTTCCTGAACTCATCATTCGCATTCACGTTAGGTGCACCCTGCACAGCTCTGGCCATAGCCTCTAACGCCGCTGCCATAGCATTGTCATTACGACCTGCCATATTCTGAGGATTCCCAAAAATAACAACAAGGTTAAACAACCGTTCAACCAACACAACAACAAGACAGACACGACTGACTCAACACTGGCTCTGATACCACTTAATGTAACACCCCCTTTCTATACCCCAAATTAATGCAAATAAATCAATTAGGCACTTAGAAAATTTATTTCATCAGAGTTTAATTAAAACATGGTATATAAGAGGCGCATCACATTATCATGAAATTAAACACATACGATACCTGCTCAAGATAGATATGCAACAATGGGTAACCCACATCTCAATATTTAGAATAAAAGCGGAAACATCCAAATATTGAATCTATCACATTCATAAAAGTATATACAACCATTCAATTAATTCATGCTTTACAACATATCCACATCAGATACATACACATATGTATCACAAAAGAATCAAAACAAAATAGCTTCAAAAGAGCCAAAGGCTTCCTAACTACCCAGATGTTACATATCAGAGCCATTGACCAAAAGAATGAAGACATCGCTTCACAAAAAGAACCTCCAGCTTCCTACTCTGCAATGCCTCATAGAGCATTTAAAACAGCAGAAGGGTGAGAAACAATATCATAACAGTTAATGCATAAAATTGTATATATACATATATCCATAATTATACAAGTCATACTCAATTTATGTTCTCACCACATTAAGCATATACAATTAATCATGTTTCTACACATACACATGAACATTCACTATATGTTCCTCCAAACAATCATATATAACATACACAGTTATATTCATACAACCAATGCATCATACACAGATGACTCATGCAACTCATAGAGACTGATACACGACTCTATGCAGATGCAAATGCGGTACCGACTCATTCAACAGATTCTCTAAGGAATCGAGTATTCAGCAGATCCTCCACGGGATCAAGTACTCAGCAGATTCTCCACGGAATCAAATATTCATCAGATTCTCCACGGAATCGAATATTCAGCAGATCCTCCACGGGATCAAGTACTCAACAGATTCTCCACGGAATCAAATACTCTAGCCAATCCTCCAAGGGATTACATGTTATGACCGATTCTCCAAGGAATCACTCAATGCAACCGATTCTCCAAGGAATCTAATGTAACCATCGTATCATACGAGGTTCTGCAAATCCTCCGAGGGATCAATCAACACAAAAATGCATACTAAGATGCTACACAACACTAATCCTCCGAGGGATCGATCAACACAGAATGCATACTATGTTCACAAACATACTCATTGCATCTATCACACACATCGCATATATTCATCATGCATTCACATTATACACCATTTCACACAAGGTTTACATACCTATTAATCCATCAATGCATTTCTATCTAATTCGAGCAAACGCACAACATTATCAAACGATTAAGATTCACAATCGGCTCCACAATCTAGGATTCACGCCTTTCGGCCACCCACAGCACGACATGTCAAAATAGTTCACACATCAATCATTCATATAAGCATTAATCATAATTGAATCAACCAAACATCATGCCATGAACAAAATAGCAAAACAAATAACACTGCCAGGTTCGCCAACCTTCGCCTGGCGAAGCCACGCAGCGAATGCTCGCTGGCCTTCGCCTGGCGAACTTCCCAGCGAAGTCCACTGGGAGTAATTCTGGAATTACTCGCTGAGGCTCGCTACACACTCGCCTGGCGAACCTTCGCCAACTCATTTCGCCTGGCGAACTTGCCAGCGAATACAGGGTATTAGCTTCTGACTTGCTTCGCTACAGCTCGCTGGGCTTCGCCTGGCGAAGCTTCGCTGCCATTCGCCTGGCGAACTTGCGAAGACAGAACTTCCATGGCTGCCTCAAAGCCCAAACTCCACACAACCAACCGATTAAATCCAAACCAGTCTCAGTGGCACAACCCTACCATCACCCGACTAAACTACATCGTCTAATCCGAGTTCTAACCGATTAAAACCTCATTCTACTCACAAAACCAACTTCTAACCTAAGTGGGAAAAAGAGTAGAAACCCTACAAAATCCAAACACATACACATACAATCATATACATTAAAGAGATGATGGAGTTTCACACCCTTACCGATTGATTGCAAGCTTTGGTGATGATCCCTTGATGATTCTAGGTTTTCCTCTCCACTTTCTCTTCTCTTTCTTTTCTCCTCTTTTCTTTCTCTTGTTTTTCTTCTTATGTTACTATCTTTCCTTCTTTTCCTCCCTTATTCTATTTCTATCTCTATTTCTTTCCTCTCAAATTCTTTCCAACTCTTACCAATCAATTCTCACACTAAATTGCTAAATGTCTAAAATGCCCATTTTACTCTAATTCCCCGAAAACTCTCCGAATCGGTAAAATAGATAAAATAAGCAAACACCACATAATAACATATAATTTCTCAATTTAAAACAAACATCAATTAAATAAATTAAAAGACTCAACAATTAATGGGAATTCAGAATCGGGGCGTTACAAACGTCACTATCTTCGACAACCTCTTCTTCGGCCTGAAATACCGGATGCTCAAAGTCGGGACGAGTCATAGGTGGTTCAAGGATGTCATCTGAAAATGTTATCCTGCAAAAGGAATGGTTAAGTGCTTCAAAATGCGTATAAAGCGAATAACCGCGTTGCCATTTTACTGAAAAAATACAAAACAAGAAAGACAGAGATTACAGTATTTGCACATGAAAAAACGCCATTTATTTAATGATTAACACGCAATGTTCATAACAACACAGCCCTAAGCAAATCCTGATGCCCCGGGCAAGGCATCAGATTATTCAACAATTAATAAAGCAAAGCATTACTGTTTAAGAGTCACAGGAACAAGCTCCTGAATAGACCAGTTGCACAGTCCCTGTCCTGGCGTGCTTGGCTGAATCCAGGCATCCATATCACAGTCGCTGTCTCCTTCGTCAGACTCCGAAGCAGCGTTGACGGTTTCATGACATACTCCACTGGCAGAGATGGTGATCGGCCCTCTGAAACGGGGTTCCCCCACAGCAGGTGTGGATGACGACGGTTGGTATCCCAGCCCGAACCGGTCCATCTTCACAGGAATGTCCAGCACTTTGCCCCAGCCCTTTGGTTCTCCTGCCTCCACTAGAGCTTGAGCTTCTTTATACGACGAGACAGCCATCTCCGACACTTTGCTCGGCCCGGGACCTTTGTCCTTGATACGCAACCCTTCAAATGCCTGGCAGGGTGTTTCGTGGATCTCTCCGTCGACCTCCACATATTTAAATGACGACAGATGGCTGACCAGGATGTCTTCTTCTCCGCATACGGTGACCACGCTGTCTCCGACCATATATTTCAACTTCTGATGCAGGGTAGACGTGACTGCCCCAGCCCCGTGAATCCAGGGTCTTCCGAGCAGGCAGCTGTACGCAGGCTGTATATCCATGATATAAAACTCAGTTGCAAATACCTCCGGCCCTACTTGCAGAGGCAATGTGATCGATCCAAAGACTGTTCTTCGCGTGCCGTCAAAGGCTCTAACTACCAAGTCACTGGGCGTGCACAAGATTCCTCTGACATCTAGCTTCATCATCGCTTTCTTGGGCATAACGTTCAAAGACGATCCGGTGTCGACTAATACATGCGACATTACTGATCCTCTACATTCGACAGATATGTGCAGTGCCATATTATGATCTCTCCCTTTCGGGGTTAAATCGAAGTCGGTAAAGCCCAAGCTGTGGCCTGCATTTACATGTGCCAACACTCCTTCCAGCTGATTTACAGAGACGTCTTGGGGGACGAAGGAAGTATCCAGGACTTTCAACAAAGCATTTCTGTGGGCTTCAGAACACAAGAGCAAAGACAGGATAGATATCTTGGAGGGCGTCTGTTGCAGATGTTCCACAATCTTATAGTCACTTTTTCGAATCAAGCGCATGAATTCTTCTACGTCTTTCGATGCCGCTTCTTTTTCGCTTGCTTGCACTGGGACATTCTCAACCATTTTCCCCTTTCCCTTCGCTAGTCTTTCGGCCTCCACCTCAGGCGATATAAAGATCCTACCACTCCTTGTCATACCTCCTGAACCAACAACGTTATCGACAGTCTCGGCTGGCTGCTTATCAACATCAATCTTTATCCCGTCACAATACACCTCCAACCCATATGACCATGGGACTGCTTTTGTGTTCTCGTACGGGATTGGTCCGGCCTTAGTTATGGTGATTGGTGGTCGCTGAACCGGGGCTGCAATAGTGATTGTCTTCCGAGGAATCGTTACAGTGGCCACATCACTCTGATCATCTGCTACTGTCCCTGCAGGCTCTTCAGTCGCTGCTCGGTCAAACTGCAATGTGCCTCCATCAATTAAAGCCTGAATGCCTTTCTTCAAATCACCACACCCTCCAGCTAGGGTCCAGCATTCTAAGCAATACTCGTCACATCCTGGGTAAACACCCCCCTGCAACAATCTGCTTTTTATCTCGCTCAGCGGCGTCTTCAAATCGTCGACATTCATAATCAGATTCAGCCCCTCCTCAGTCAAAATGGCGTTCGCCCCATGATTAGGCATGGGTTTCTGCACTATATTCGGCCCTGTCGTTCCGAAATTGATAGTCTTGTTGTCCAAAAGATCCTGCACAACATGCTTAAAAGCATGGCAACCCTCTATATCGTGGCCCGGAGCCCCAGAATGAAACTTACAGTGCCTGCTTGCATCATAACCATACGGGAGAGTTCCCGTTATCGGTGCCAGAGTTCTCTTCTCTACCAAATTTAGACCCAACAGCGTCTGCAATAAATCTGCATAAGTTGAGGGAGGATTCTCAAACACTCTTCTTGGTTTACCACCCTGGAACCTTCGCTGAGCCTGCGGTGCCCCCTGCTGTGGCTGCTGCTGCTGCTGTTGCTGAGACGGTTGTTGTTGTTGAAGTGGTTGTTGCTGATATGGAATAGTAACACTCGCCACCTGTTGCGGCTGATGATATTGGTTTCGACCTCTGCCTCGGCCTCGGCCTCCAAATACTGCACTTGCCTCGCCCTGACGGCGCCCACCAAAAGCCTTCCTATTACTGCCAGATGCAGTTGATTCCTCAGCCTGGAACTTTCCTTGCTTAATGTTGCGCTCAATCTTTTCTCCCATCAGAATCAGGTCTGAAAAACTGGCCAGAGATGTATGAAACAACATGTCATGAAACAAGCCTGTGAATGTGTCGACGAACATGTCATTCATTTCCTTGTCTTCTAAAGGAGGACGGACCCTGGCAGCCATATCGCGCCACCTTTGCGCGTACTCTTTAAAGCTCTCTCCCTTCTTCTGCGACAGCCCTGTCAATTGGACCCGATTGGGTGCCAAGTCGCTGTTATACTTGTAGTGAGCTACAAATGCCTCCGCCAATTGCTTCCATGTCTTGATATTAGTTGGCTCCAACCCCATGTACCACTCTAAGGAAGGGCCTGACAAACTATCTTGAAAGAAATGCATTAGCATTCTCTCATCAGTTGAGTACGCAGACATCTTTCTGTAATAAGCCCGCACGTGCACTTTCGGACACGTGTCCCCTTTATACTTATCAAACGTAGGAGCTTTGAATTTGATTGGCACCCTCAAGCCAGGTACCAGACCCATTGTTGCCATGTCCAAGCCCACAGCACTTTGGTTCAGGACCCCTCTCATCTGCTCTTCTAGCATTCTGATCTTCTGGGAGTCATCCATCGGCCCTTCGAAACCTCCGCCGGAGAAAGCGTCCTCCTACTGATCTTCTTGCCACATACCATTCCCAGCTCCATACCCATCATATCCATTATTACGGCCAACCCTGATCTGATTCATCCCCGGGCCTCGGCCTCTGTTGCCGTATCCCTGAACACCTTCAGCAGGCCCAAAAGCCATTAACCCAGCGCCGTTTCCATTTCCGAAACCTCCGTAACCCTGATTGGCCACACCATAACCATCTTGCCCAAAGCCTTGAGCATTGAAACCATATTTCCCAGCGTTATCGAATCCCTGATCATTGAACCCGAATCCAGTATTGCCGAAGCCGTTGCCTCCCATATTATCGCCCAAGTTGACATCACCAAGCCCAACGTTATGGACAGCAGTCTCGTTCCCAATTCCGACGTTACCGTTCCCAGCGGAGGTAGCGTTGTTGACATTAGCAGCAGGTATATTGACTACAGGCGGAGCCACTGGCGTGGGAGTGCCGTCTCCATGAACAGTATCGACCCGTACAGACTGATGATCCTCGTTACCGTGACCAGCATTTCGGGCCAACAGAGGTTGGACCATGGCTTGCAAATTCTCCTGACCTTTTGCAATAGCCTCCATGGTCTGCATAAAGAGAGCTAGCTTCTCGCGCACGTCTTGCATCTCGTTCTGCATTTGATCCATGATTCTCCGACAGTTGGTGCGAGTAGAATAGCGGTGCGGGTGCTGATCTGCAATCCTGAAAAGTACCTGATACAGAGCAGGAAATAAGATACCATCCAAAGATTACCTGTAATGCAATGTGAATATGAATGTAATGCAATGTGTGTCTGTGCCTTAGGGAAATTCATTCCCCGATTCTAGTGTGAAGGTGCCGGTGCAGTGACAGTACTAGAAATACAGAGATCGGAGTTGAATCACAGAAAGCCTCGTATATTGCTGAGAAATCAATAAGCCCGGGATACAATGTCACTGAGAGTACAACAAGAAGGCATGACCTCAACCAACAATCTTGGTGATGGTCCGCACTATGCAAATAAAGCATACAAGCTACTACATGAAATGATCAAATTCTCCCATAAGTCTGGTACTCTTCTAGCAGCTTCTTGGTCTCCGGATGGCTTGGTCGATCAAGCAGCCCTTCAACAAGTTGGTTTCTTTTCTTAAGAATACGTCGCACGTCTTCAGCAGTTTCTTCCCATGCCCCCTCTCCGAAGCGATCCTCTAGTTTACGCTTCTGGGACACAGCTTCATCTCTGCCTTTGATGGCCTTGTTTAGTGCATTCTGGAGACTATACCGGGTCATTACTTCTTCTTCGCACTTCTTGATGCTGGACTTCAACTGCTCTTCGAGGTCGGAAATTTCCTGCTTCAACTTATCTTCCCTCTTCTTATTGTTGGTGAGCGTAGCATTCCAAGTCTTATTGCAAGAAGAGATCTCTCGGTGAGCGGTGTCAAGTGCTTTCTTCTTGGATTCGAGCATGTCATGGGAGCTTCTGAACTCTTGCCCCAGACGTTCGTGCTTCTTCCTCTCCTCAGTTAACTCAGCCCCTAACCTATTCATTAGCTCAATCTGCTGTTGGAAAGCATACACGGCCTTGTTTTTCTCACTGCGTATCTGGGCTAGCTCCTGCTCTAACCCTTCGTTGATCTTTATCAAGGCTTCTTTTTCTTTCACCACTTGCTCGTAGGCCTCCCTAGAAACAGTAGTTGGCTCTGCTACCGGAATGGGAACAAGGGTTGGCCCATCTGGAAACGGCATCCGCAACTGACTTGCTCTCTCCTGGATCCAGACTATGTAAGGTGCATAGGCCTGACAGTCGTTCTTCCCTAGCAACGGCTTCCCTCTTCGGTTAATACGCGTCCAGGCATGCTGCAGCTTGGCCAGTAACTCCCCCTTCACGTCTCCGGTGAAGTACAGAGATTCCTGTACTTCTTCCTCCTTTGGCGGGTTCTTCAGCGCATATCCGAACTGACGAACCAACAGTGACGGGTTGTAGTTGATACACCCTTTTCTTCCAATCAGCGGCACATTAGGGTACCCAGAACAACTGAATATGAGCTCAGATCCCAACAGATCCCTATCAAACCATTCAACGTCTTCGGAAGATAGCCTCATCAGGCGCTCTGACCAGCTAGCTGTGGTGGCACTTTCCACAAAAGATCCCTTCATGGGAAGATGACTTTTAAACCACATATTCAGCAATGGTACACAGAAATGAACATTCTTTCCTCTTCCTTTCTCATTCTTGTAATGCAGTGAGTGGTAGAAATCTCCGAGCAAGGTCGGTACAGGATTACCAGCGGCAAACAAGTAGAAGGCATCGAAGTCCACAAAATCCGGTACATTGGGAAACAATATTATGCCATAAATGCACAGAGCCAGCACAGCATTGAATGCAATCCAACATCCGCTCTTAGCGTACTCTTGAGCTTTACCGATCAAGAACTGGAGTGAGAAGCCTGGAACTCCACGGGAAACAGTAGTCAATAGTTCAGAAGCATCCACATGCAAAGCTTTTGCCAAGTCTTCCGGCTTGGGCTTAATGCCAGAATGAATGAATGGAACCTGGTTCTGCACGGGTAACTCGGTGAACTCCACATACTCCTCAATGGCAGGCCCCATAATGAAATCAACAAACGTAAAACATCTCAATACGGGATCATAGAATTGCAGCAAAGCGTACAGCCCATCTAGCTCTGTCTCCGTGGGTTTGTGCACCAATCTCAATAGTCTTCCATAGCTCATTCTGAAGCTCCTACGAACCTCCTCATCAGCCAGAGAGATCAACCCAAGCAGGGGAACAACATCAGGAGTAGGCAATTTGTAAGCAACTGTCCTTCTTAAGCTGGCCATGACCGATCACTGAGAAATTCGGACACTAGAACTCGGGAAATGCAAATGCACCTGCAGCACAGACATACATTAGTGGGATGCAATGATGATAAGTATGCAAACAAATACAATGCAAGTAACATGCAACGGGGACCAACTGCCGTAGCTGAATAGCCTGAACCATATCAAGAAGTCTCAGATAGATTCTCTAGAAGTCATCAAACCCTGGTCTCAGATAGACCTAACACAAAGATATAACAATGGTCTCTGACAGACCTCAAACCATAACTCTCACTGGTCTCTGGTAGACCTCAAATCACATCTCCAACTGGTCTCTGACAAACCTCAGAACTATCCAACTGGTCTCTGACAGACCTTATAACACATCTCCAGATGGTCTCTGACAGACCTCATAACTCTCCATAAATACCCAGGATCTCTGACAAAGAAATAACCGGTATCTTAAGGTCTAATTACCTGCATATCCCCAAACCCTCTCACAGGTGGATGTCCTAGTAACTAACAAAGGTATGGCATCCTATGCGGTCGTCGGCGTCACAGACTTTCAGGGTTGACGATACGATTCCCAGAAGGAGTGGCATCATCAAATCCTGAAGAGGCCTCACTTAGCCAACTTCCAAATGATCGGTCCCCAGAGTCGACAATTCAACTAACCAGCAACCCACGCCAACCAAAGGAAGGGGCAGGAGGCCAACCAGAGGAACCTCGTCTGAGTGTAGATTTCGCGGGACACCAAAGCAAGCAAAGCAAGCGGGCGCCAACTAATCTCTACTCTAATTCTAGGTGCACTCAAGCCCAGGTCCGGCTTCTCACTCAGTATCAGAACACCCATCACACCCCAGAATACAGTAAATAATAATCAATATATGTAATGCTGAAAATAAAGGTCAGAAATATAAATCCATACAAAATCCTCGACAGGAAAACAAGCGTTAGGATTGACTCTCTTAAGGGACGTTGGATCCCAAATGCATAAGAACTATCGCAGTCCTTAGCAGCCAGGGGACGTTGGATCCCCAGCAGAGTCGCCAGTTGTCGCTACTGCGAAAATCGGCGCCGTCTGAACAGAAGAGTCGCCACCGTGCGTTATTTATCCCACGGGAGGGAAAGGAAACGCTCAGAGTAAACCTCGCACAACACGGGAAAGGTATGGTCGTCGCAACCAAAACCTGGATTCGGGAGTCGGTTACGCAAGGGGAAGGTATTAGCACCCCTCACGTTCGTCGTACTCGACGGGATCCACGCTTGTTTTCAGGTATGGATTGTTATTCTATCTACTCTAATGGCCAGGGTTAAAAAGAAAACGACTCGGCAAAGTATCGCACTTTATGCCTACGTATTCCCGTCTGGAACGAGAAATCAGAGTCAACGTAGTTCGCCTACCTACGGGAAAGGAGGGGAAGGTTGCTCGCTAGGACATCGCATCCTATGCCTACGTACTTCCACACAGCATGGAAGATCAGAGCAAACGTAGTTCGGGCCACGTACGACACAAGTCTGTCTTGATTGATTTTATTCCTTCTGAAAAAGGTTTTTCTGATTAACAGTCCAAGCGGACAAAAATGACGTTTTGATGAGTTCACATTCTTTTACGAAAGAAGTGTCTTTTATTGTGTTTGAAATCTTTATTGTGTTTTTCTGCTTGCTTTGAGAAAGAAGAGACAGAACTCTAACCTACGGTTGCAAAGGGAATCAAACTAACCTAATGTTATCATGCATGGGTTAAGACCTAGTGTCTATCATACTCCTCTCTTGCACAGAGAGAAACAGAGATCCTAAGGGAATAGACGGAAACAGAAACAATATCAGATATATACAGTAAAACAGTAAAATGCATGGATGCAACAATACAAGCGAGGCAAGGGAGTCCCACTCAACCTCGAACCTGAAAAACAATAGGCAAAAGTGAACAGGCTTCACTTTCAACCCAACAGGGTAAACAACAAACAATACAGTCCAGAAAACCAATCAATACATCAGAAATGAACAACAACTAAAATAAACAGCCACAGCAGCTCTGCATCAACACCTATCTTCAAGTCATCTCCAATCAGCTACAAACTTCTGGCAAGCCTCAGTCCCCATCTCCACAGCTTTCAAGCAAGGGCTTTGGTCATCAATCTTCCATCTGCAATGGCTTTTCTTCAAGTCTCATCCTCCAAGCTGAGGGATCAATCACCAGAGTGGATTGGGTGTTAAGCAATTAGTTGACTACCAAGGGTGGCAAACCAACTGCTACTAACACATAAGATATTTTCTCTCAAGAGTTCTATCCCTTAGACAGTAGCACCAAGCCTTCCAAGGGAAGGGGGTGAGTGTCTTAGAGAGACTCTGTATCACAGAGAGGAATGGAGGCAATCAAAACCTTCCATGTTTGAGAATTAAGCTTTCTAATCTAGAGCTCTGCCTAGCTCCTAAACCCTAATCTCCTCAACAGCTGCTAGCAGGAATCTCCTCATCAACTCTGGAAGTTGGTCTTCAGTCTCTGGATCTCCAATGGCTTCAATATCACAAGTCTTCAGCTTCCCCAATCCCCAGACAATCCCAATACCCACACCGACAAATCAATAATCCCCAGAGGGCACACCACACCAATCAATCAAATATAGCAGTATATACTAATAGCAGTAGGGGAATCCTAGTGATTTCTAAGGGGATCTATCCTATACCCATAACCCCTATAGTCCATACCCCAAAAATCAAATGAAAATTTCCTAAAAGAATTAAACTATCTCACCTAAGTTGATTTAAAACCCTAATTTTATTCATGTTGTTTTCACCTACACTAAACCCCTAAACTTAATTCCTAAAAATATGAACTAAATTGCATATACAAGCTAACAATGTCTATTAATCAACCTAAAAAGAATGGACAAAAAATATTAAATCAACTAGTAGAACAAAAATTATCAAAATCATGTATGAAATGAAACAACTAAAATAGGTATTTATTTGGAAAATATGGGAAAAATATCAAATAAAAAATAAAATGCAATTTTTATTTTTTATAATTTTCTAGACATCTTGAAGAAAATTATGCAAAAAGAATTATCACAAAATAATGTTTTTCCAATTTTATATGATTTTTTAAAAATGAATGCAAAATGAAAAAGAAATTAATATCAAACAAAAGAATTAAATTGGGGAGGGGTGTTATAAGCAGACACGCTTAGTTATAATCTCAGGTGGGCCATCAACTGGGGGCGCGAATAGAACAAAGCAATAGGCCCAGCGCGCTTCAGAATTCCAACAAAAAATCAAAAAAACACAAACGGTGCTGATAGCAATATTTCCAGTTAAGATCATTGGGCCTGCGCTGGGAGGGGTGTCAAAAGCAAGTAAAGTCTGAGCCCACTCAGAAACTTAAGTGAAACGGGGCGTTTCACTCCTAGGTCTTCCCTCCGTTTTCAACTTCAAACATGGACCCTTGGATTAGATCCCCAGTCAAGGTCAAAACCCTGATCGTGTGGCCATGGCTTCGTCTTCAACCTCCAGCCAAACCCTAAGTTCTGAAACCCTAACCATGCACGAATCTCACACTCCTCTGTTCTCCCTTATACCTCCATGGATTCACACGACTTCAAGAGCAAAGTTGCTCTATAAACTTCCAGCTACACAGCCATGATAATAACTTCTCCTAAAACTCACTCCATCAACCAACTCGATAGGAATAACAGTCATAAGCCACCATTTTCACCTGAGATCAAACCTCTCAATTCTTCATAATTCTTGTCCTAAACTATTCTAGACCTCACACTGATCACCTTAAGCTATTAACTTAAAACTATCTTGCATTATCATTGATGTTATGCTCTCTAACAGAATTATTGCACTCTGGTCAAACTCCATGAAACTTGTCCAAACTTACCAAAATCAATCACCTAACTATGCCCAACCATTCTATGCTAACAAAATTCTATAATTCTAACTACACTAAGCAATTCGAACAGAATTCTAACCTGAAGCAAATGGTGAAAACAGCTATGCAACTCCTTGAATTTGATGCTTGCAGTGATTGGAACTTGCTCAGTGACCTGGATTAGGAGTTCTGTATGCAATGAATCTTGTGTAACCTCCTTGAATCTTGTTCTTGAAACCTTCTTGCAACTTGGATGGAGAAGATGGATAGCACAATTCTTGATCAATTCAACCAATTCTTTGATAGGATTTTGATCTAGGAAAGGTATTGATGATGATCCAAGCAAGAAATGTGGAAATTGATGGAGATTTGAGAGGGTTTGAGAAGCTTTTGCAAAATGAGGAAAGTGAGTGAAACTTGTGATTTTGAGAGAATGAGATCACCAACCATGGCATGAACCATCTCATATCAATATATACATGAGGTTAGAACCTCCTAGAAACTTGGAGAAGCTTCCCTTACATCTTTTCCCTTGGATTTGGTTTATGTACCTTCCATTACAAGCAACCATGAATAACTCCCAATATGTGAACTAAGCTCAAAATTATACTTTAGCCAATGTCTTTAAAATGATCTTTCCATTCAAAATGACCTATAATTTTTCTTCATTTGGCCAAAATATGAAAAATCTCATTTTTAAGTCCATTTTTATTCATTAAATCCAACAATTTTGAAACCTTGTGCTATGAATCTTTCCAATCTCTCATGGCCACTTTTCTAGACTCAAAATGTCATTTGGAACAAGTTTGATGTTTTAAAGTTTTCCATTTGAAGCTTCCTTGTATGAGTTTTGGGCATAGGTTAAAATGACCTGTAATTCTCAGATGACCAAAATACCCTTTGCTTGCCAAGACCATAAGTAGAGTTCCACAAATCATATGAAGGCATACTATACCATTCTAGAAAGCTAAGAAAATGAGGAACAACTCTTATGTTGACCATAAATTCATTTGAAATCTCCTTGAGGGGTAAAAATAGCTTGGAAGTCAAGTCACTTTCACAGACAAAATTTCAGATACCTCAGATGACCTGTAACTTGCAAGGACCATAACTTGAGTTCTATAAATCTCCTTGGTGTATTCCACCACTCAAATTAAAGGTCTTGAGATCCTTTACAAGTTTCCTGTTGGCCAAGGATCCATTTGAAGCTTGTATTTTGACTTATCTTGCTTGGACATTTGACCTAAACTAGGGGATTTTACATAGAAACCCTAATTTAGAAACTCCTCTTCTCCTTGATTTCTCTTGATTTCTTCTTAGCATAACAACATATCCTTCTTTACATGTCAAATGATGAACCCCACATCTCTCCAATAGACCTTAATGCCCTTCCATCAGTCATTTGACCTAGAGTTGACCCAGGGTTGACCCAGATGAAACCCTAGTTGACTGTCTTCAACTGTAATACTTGTGATTATACCAATGACTTGTCTCCTTCTCCAAATGACTTTCTAAGTCCTCCAAGATGTACAGATACTCCCCATACTCAGCCCACAGCTCACAATTTCTTTGTTGATCCTCAGATACCCTCAGTCAGGAGATAGACTCAATGCTTGATCCACTGACTTCTCCAACTTTCAAATTCTTTTCTGATGACTTAAATGGGATTGAATTAGAATAATAACCTCTTGATAGGCTTCCATAGATGAGAATAATGATTGGTTCCCTGTTGAATGACTTGCTATGCTTATGCTATGCAGATGAGTAACCTATGTACATGACTCTATATGCAAATGCTAATGATATTGAAACATAAACCAAGTGAATAAGGTTGGGCAAATTTTAGGGTGCAACAGCTGCCCCTATTCAAGCGACTTGGACCCGATTGGATGAAGAGCCCGGAGCCTTCAGACATTCGCGGTACGAGACAGTTGAATACTAGTGAAACCAGAAATTTGCCAACCGCAGAAATAAACTGCGCTCCTGCTTGGGGAATGACATCCACTGCCTGGATCTGACTGTTATGACAACCCACTGATCCATTAGCGACAGTGCTGGGGATTACTCGTCTTTCCACGTAAGGAATAACCGTTCCACGTAAGGATTCAACCTTCTTTCCACGTAAGGAAACCAATCTTCTTCCACGTAAGGAATACATCTTAATCTGTCTACGTAAAGACTCCCCACTTTCCACGTAAGGAATGCATCTTCGTTCCACGTAAGGAATGCAACTTGATATGTCCACGTAAGGACTCAATCTTTCCACGTAAGGAATTGTCATCTTTCCATGTAAGGAAACCACTTCTTTTCCACGTTAGGAATCTCATCTTGATATGTCCGCGTAGGGACTCAATCTTTCCACGTTAGGAATCAATCTTTCCACGTAAGGAATCAATCTTTTTTCCACATAAGGAATCATTTTTCTTCCACGTAAGGAATACATCTTAACCTGTCCACGTAAGGACTCCAATCTTCATTCCACGTAAGGAATCACAATTTTTCCACGTTAGGAAACCAACTCGTCTTTTCTGCGTCTGTCCACGTCAGGACTGAACTTGCTTTTCCACGTAAGGAACTGAAGCTTATCTTTCCACGTAAGGAATAACCTTGATATGCTTTGTCTACGTAAGGACTCCGATCTATTGACTTGCTGAAGAAATAAAACTTGTCCACGTCAGGACCCCTGCACCTTTGACCCACTGGGGAAGTGAGACTTGTCCACGTCAGGACTCACATCTCAACCTGCTGAAGTAATAGAACCTGTCCACGTCAAGACTCGCGCGTCTTAGACTTACTAGGGAAATGAGACTTGTCCACGTCAGGACCCCTGCTTTTTTGACCCACTGGGGAAGTGAGACTTGTCCACGTCAGGACTCACATCTCAACCTGCTGAAGTAATAGAACCTGTCCACGTCAGGACTCGCGCGTCTTCGACTTGCTGGGGAAATGAGACTTGTCCACGTCAGGACCCCTGCTTTTTTGACCCACTGGGGAAGTGAGACTTGTCCACGTCAGGACTCACATCTCAACCTGCTGAAGTAATAGAACCTGTCCACGTCAGGACTCGCACGTCTTCGACTTGCTGGGGAAATGAGACTTGTCCACGTTAGGACTCATGCTTTGCCAACAACACGAAGAAGGGATAAATTTGTCCGCGTCGGGACTCTCGCATCTTGTCATCGCGAAGAACTACAAACTTGTCCACGTCAGGACACCCACTTCACCATTACGAATAAAGCTATTTGCTGGAAATAAATTGTCCACGTCAGGACACCAACACGAAGAGTAACCCACTTTTGTCCATGTCAGGACTCCACACCCAATCAATACCGAGAACTCGAAGCTGTCCACGTTAGGACTAACACATATCGTCACCTGGAAGAAATGTCCACGTTAGGACTCCACATTCCATCAATTCTGAGAAATCGAACCCGTCCACGTTAGGACTAGCACCTCCTATCAGCCCATGAAATAAAACTGTCCACGTTAGGACTCCACTTTTCTAGCACGGAGAAAACCCGTCAAGAAATTGTCCACGTTAGGACTCATCTTTCCGTTGGTCCGCAAACTTCTCATCGCTGACGTTACAGCAACTTTGAGGCTGACTCTACTGAGGATATTTGGAAACCTGACTACCGGAGGCCTGTTCTGATAACTGGCGGTAGCCTCTGAAATTCTGGTTCATGAAACCTTTTAATGCTGACGTAACAACCTTGAGGGAAACAATCCGCGGGTCGGACTAGAGAAATTTTAACAAGAAACCCTGGCGGGGGAATAAGTAACTCTGCTTAGGGACAAAGAAAAACTTATCCTGCTGACTCTGTGGGGAGCAGTGCCACAGCTGACACTTCGTTGAATGTCTCACGTCGAGACCTCGAATGCTTGGTGATTCATCTGAGCAAAAGCTCTCTCTACCTGCAAGAGAAACGATACTTGAAGCAAACGGTTAGCCAACCTAGTTTATGCTTCAAAAATGCGTATGTTTGATAATGACGCGATGCTCCATTCGACATGGAAATGCTACGCTTTTATTTGGTGGATGCAAGTATGACACTATATGCCAATGCAATTGCGGACTTGAACTGTCGAGATACAGGAACTGCTTCAGCAAAATAAATGCTGAAGATAATGCCGACTCCGCTGGGGATAGCCAGATGCTACAGAATTATTCCAGCAAAATAAACGCTGGAAGAGGAAGTCGACTCAGCTGGGAAATTGGGAACTTGATACAAAACACCTCGTTGAAGTAACACCCTGCTGGGAATATAACTCTGCTGGAGAATGGCAGATGCGCCCGGTATGATTATACTTCTGCGGGAGAGTGAACGGATATCACACGGTATTTTGACAAAATAAACGCCAATGCGCCACACCAACTCTGCCGGGGAGAGCCTTAATCTTCGAGTTCCACTGGGAGGAAAACACTTGCTGGAAAGAGAACTCCACTGGGGGATGGAATGATTCTCTTGGGGGGAAAATCAACTGACTCCGCTGGGGAAGAGTAGATGACCCTGCGGGGCAAGGTAAACTGCCTGAATACAGCTCACCAATATTAATCTTCTACGGCTAAACCGCTCGGTTTGAGATACACCGTCTGAATACAGCCTTATAATCTTGGAATCGTCAATTCTGTTGAGGATAAACGACTTTGCTGGAGAATGTCCTTCGGCCACGCTGCAACAAGCTGGGGAATTCGATCCTTCTTCAGGAAGAACATGCATGACCTGCATGGGGGGTCGAGTCTTTCGTTATTGCAACCTTCTGCTCACCTTCCTCGTACGGTTATGAAACCTGCAACAACACAAACAAGACAGGACAAGCCTATGCAACCAAATCGATTCAGGTTAGTGACGTTATTTTCAGTGAATTCAAAGCTTTAGCAATCGTTGGCAAGGGCCAGTGACGTTATACACATGCTAGTTTCAGTAAACTTAGGCGTTTCTCAGTTATAATCTCATTAGGCCTGGCAACTGGGGGTGTTAAAAGCAAGGGAACCCTGAGCCCATTGGCGCGTTAAATGAAACACTGAGTTTTGATACTCAGCCTCACTCCCTCCAAATTTCAATTGAATCGTGGCCATACGATCAGGTTTTTGGTCCAAGTCAAAACAGTCATCCAACGGTGGTCCATCGTCTTCCCCAATGGATTAGGGTTTCAGCCATTAAAGCTCTGCGCGAAGCTTGCCTCAACCAGAGTTCTACCTCATCATGCAACCTCAATTCTCCATGAAAACACCATCTGCAAAGAGCAAAGTTGCTCTATTCTTTCCCCTCTACACAACCATAACAAAATCTTCTTCTAAAACTCCATCAAGACTCGAACCCGATAGCTAGAACACCTTGAATCCATCATTATCACCTGTGATCAAATCTCCTAATTCTTGCCAAACCTTATCCTAACCTAATCTACATCTTATACTGGTCATTTTAAGCCATATCATGAGAATTATCGTGCCATATTCCATGAGATACAAACCTTAACAGAATTGGTGCATCATGCTCAACCTTCATGAAACCTCTCCAAACTCATCAAAAGCAGTCCTCTATCCTATCTTAACAATTCTACACTATCAAAACCTAATAATTCTAACTAAAGCATGCAATTCGAATAGAAATCCAACCTGGTGCAATTGGTGAAAACAGGTATGTAACTCTTTGAATCTGATGCTTGTAAGGACTTGAAGCTGATCCACACACTCCCACTCTGATTCTGTATGCAAAGATCTTGACTCAAACTTCTTGTATCATGTGATTCCAACTTCTTGCACCTTGAATGATGAAACTTGTATGGCACTATCCTTGCTCAATTCAGCCAAATTCTTGTGAGAATTGTAATCTATGGATGATGGTGATGAAGATCAGATCAAGAAATGTGAGAATTGATGGAGATTTGAGAGAGTTTGAGATACTTTTGCAAATTGGAGAAAGTGAGTGAAACTTGTGATTTTGAGAGAATGAGATCACCAACCATGGCATGAACCATCTCACATCAATATATACATGAGGTTAGAAACTCCTAGAAACTTGGAGAAGCTTCCCTTGCATTCTTTCCTTTGGATTTGGTTTATGTATCTTCCATTACAAGTAACCATGAATAACTCCCAAAATTTGAACTAAGCTCAAAATTCTACTTTAGCCAATGTCTTTAAAATGATCTTTCCATTCAAAATGACCTATAATTTTGCTTCATTTGGCCAAAATATGAAAAATCTCATTTTTAAGTCCATTTTTATTCATTAAATCCAACAATTTTGAAACTTTGTGCTATGAATATTTCCAATCTCTCATGGTCACTTTTCTAGACTCAAAATGTCATTTGGAACAAGTTTTATGTTGTAAAGTTTTCCATTTGAAGCTTCCTTGTATGAGTTTTGGGCATAGGTTGAAATGACCTGTAATTCTCAAATGACCAAAATACCCTTTTCTTGCCAAGACCATAAGTAGAGTTCCACAAATCATATGAAGGCATACTATACCATTCTAGAAAGCTAAGACAATGAGGAACAATCCTTATGTTTACCAGAAATTCATTTGAAATCTCCTTGAGGGGTAAAAATAGCTTGGAAGTCAAGTCACTTTCACAGACAAAATTTCAGATACCTCAGATGACCTGTAACTTGCAAGGACCATAACTTGAGTTCTATAAATCCCCTTGATGTCTTCCACCACTAAAATTAAAGGTCTTGAGCTCCCCTACAAGTTTCATGTTGGCCAAGGATCCATTTGAAGCTTGCATTTTGACGTATCTTGCTTGGAAATTTGACCTAAACTAGGGGATTTTACACAGAAACCCTAATTTAGAAACTCCTCTTCTCCTTGATTTCTATTGAATTCTTCTTAGCATAACAACATATCCTTATTCTTCATGTCAAATGATAAACCCCACATCTCCTCAATATCCCTCAATGCCTTTCAATCAGTCAATTGACCTAGAGTTGACCCATGGTTGACCCAGATGAAACCCTAGTTGACTGTCTTCATCCACAACTCTTGTGACTACACCAATGACTTATCTCCTTCTCCAAATGCCTTTCTAAGCCTCCCATGATGTCCACATACTGTCCATGCTCAGCCCACAGCTCACAATTTCTTTGTTGATCCTCAGATACCCTCAGTTAGGAGATAGACTCAATGCTTGATCCACTGATTTCTCCAACTTCCAAATTCTTTTCTGATGACTTGAATGAGATTGAACCAGGATAATAACCTCTTGATAGGCCTCTAGAGATGAGAGTAATGATTGGTCCCCTGTTGAATGACTTGCTATGCTTATGCTATGCAGATGGTTAGGCTATGTTCATGACTCTATATGCAAATGCTAATGATATTGAAACATAAACCAAGTGAATAAGGTTGGGCAAATTTTAGGGTGCAACACCAAGCAAGAAGAGTCTACTACAAAGATCACAGATCTTCTGACCCTGATTGCATCTCGTCAACCCTAGTTTCTTTTCATGTTTTTGCACTGCTGTTTTGCATCTATTTTCTCTTGTTTGTTTGATATCATCTGTTATGTGAATCATCTGAATGAATGAAATTGTTTGCTTTGCTTTTCTTCTATTAGCTTTTCTGTCTTTACACATCTTTTTGATTATGACAAAAAGGGGGAGAAAAAGAATCTGATTGTTCAATCCATAAGCAAATACTAAAACAAAATTCAGACATATTATTAACTATCTTTGAATTTAAGTCTTTCAGATTCTATTGTTTCATCTGACAAAATAAATTCATTGAAGTTATCATGAGAATTACCCAACCAGACTCTGATTCTTGAAGCAAATTGTACTCTGAGTCTAAACGCAAAACTAGACTCTGTGTTTGAAAGAAGTCATCAGACTCTGATTAACCAGACTCTGTGTTTGAAAGAAGTCATCCGACTCTGATTCTGAAATACACTCAAGCAAAAAGGGAAGTATTATTTTCCTTAGAGTATTCATTTCAGGGGGAGATTCTTAATCTCAGGGGGAGTTATAATTATTATTTTTATTGAACAAAATTTCTCATGTTTTGTCATCATCAAAAAGGGGGAGATTGTAAGAACACAGATTGTCTCTTAGTAATATCTCTATGTTTTGATGATAACTCTTATGAAATTTTGTATTAAAGAATTATATACTCTAAAATTGGTTCATGAATATTTGTTGCAGATAATTAAAGTATATATACATTCAAGAACAAATTAATCTGAACTTGGAACTATGGAAGGTTCTGAAGAGTCAGAATCATCTTATAGAAGAATTTGAGCGCTGTCTACAGAAGGATCTGAAGCAGAAGCTACAGAAGAATCTAAAGCAGAAGACTCTAATAAGATCTGAAGACTCTGAAGCATTAAAGAACATTGTATGAGAGTTAAGAAGCTCCGTTTTTCAGAAGACTCTGAGAGTACTACACGCTGCATGTACTGAGGATCTGATTCATAAAACTCTGCTCTGATAGAACTACACGCTAAAGCACATTTGCTGCCTTACTCTGATTCAGCAAAATCTGATGGGTATCCAAGACTCTGATCATGCAAAATCTGATGGTTAACTTTGCTGAAAATAAATACTTGTTGAAGAAGAATTCAAAGTAATATCCTTTGATTTAGCTCAATGACTCTTTCCTCTTTCATGCTTGACACTAGAACACAGACCAAAAGCATTTCTCTGTGCATTCTACTTCCAGGAAAGGTCATGTGATGTAAAGACAAAAAGGTTCAGGCCTTTTAAGTACACAGCCTCCAATGTCAAGACTTTGTGGACTACTGTGCATATAAAAGCAAGTCTTCATCATCTTCTTCAGCAGTAATCAAGAACCAACAAATCTCTGATAGAAAATCTTACAAGCTCTCATAAAATATTCTTATTGCTGAGTTTATTCTTTTGTTCTTAACATTAAGTGAAAAATCATTGTTGTGATAAAGCTTGTTAGAAGCATTCATACACTTGTATTAATCTTACATTTTATTGTAATAGTTCCTTAAGAAGATCCAGTTGGGATCAGAAGTTCTTGAGAAGACTTTGCATAGTTGTTCTTAGTGCTTACTATTGTAATCAGTTGATTAAATAGTGGATTAAGTCCTTGTTTGAGAAAGGCAAATCACTCTAGATATGGTGGACTGGAGTAGTTGAGTTCAACGAACCAGGATAAAAATACTTGACTTTTTACTTCTAAGTTTTTATCTTCATACTTATTCAACCCCCCCTTCTAAGTATTTTCTCACCTTCAACCCTCTCTAATCATATCCAAGAAATCGTTGTTTACTTGCAATTTGCCCAACCTCACACAATCTGCCTAAGTCTCACAAACTATGCTCAAATCTCTAAACTGCTCAATAAGCTCCATCTCTTTCACCATCATAGCCGACATATGAATCGCTTTTCTTCTCAAAGCATCTGCTACCACATTAGCCTTTCCTGGATGATAACTTAGGCTAAAATCATAATCCTTCAAGAATTCTAACCATATTCTCTGCCTTATATTCAGCTCTTTCTGATCAAACAGATACTTCAGACTTTTATGATCGCTGAACACCTTGAATCTCGAACCATACACGTAGTGTCTCCAAATCTTTAACACAAAAACCACCGCAGCCAACTCAAGATCATGAGTAGGATAATTCCGCTCATGCACCCTTAGTTGCCGCGAAGCATATGCCACCATCTTACCATTCTGCATAAGAACTCTGCCTAATCCCATCTGAGACGCATCACAATACATCACAAACGGTTCACTCGGAGTCGGCAACACTAACACTGGTGTCGTAGTCAATCTCTTCTTCAATTCTACAAAGCTCTCTTCACAAGCGGCATCCCACACAAAAGCTTGATTCTTTCTCGTCAACTGAGTCAACGACAACGCCAAAGCAGAAAATCCTTCAATAAACCTTTGATAGTACCCTGCCAAACCCAAAAAGTTTCTAACTTCCGTCGCTGTCTTCGGCGGTTCCTACTGCAATACCGCATTCACTTTGGACGGATCTACCGAAATACCATCACCAGATATCACATGCCCCAAGAAACTCACCGTCTTCAACCAGAACTCACACTTCGACAGTTTCACAAATAGCTTATTATCCTTAAGCACTTGCAAAGCAATCCTCAAGTGTTTGGCATGCTCCTCCTCAGACTTAGAATAGATCAGTATATCATCAATGAACACAACAATAAACTGATCCAAATAAGAATGGAAGATCCGGTTCATATACTCCATGAACACTCCCGACGCATTAGACACTCCAAAAGGCATTACCGCATACTCATAATGTCCATATCGAGTTCTAAACGACGTCTTCTGAATATCACCTTCTTTCACTCTAATCTGATGGTAACCCGACCTCAAATCAATCTTACTGAACACTCGAGCTCCCACCAACTGATCCATTAAATCATCAATCCTTGGAAGAGGATATTTGTTCTTGATGGTCACTTTATTCAACTGACGGTAATCGATGCACAGACGCATACTACCATCCTTCTTCTTTACCAACAACACTGGAGCTCCCCACGGTGACACACTTGGTCTAATAAACTTTCTATCCAACAACTCTCCAATCTGAGACTTCAATTCAGCCAACTCCACTACCGACATCCTGTATGGCGCCATGGATATAGGCCTCGTACCAGGTACAAGATTGTTGTACCCCAAAATTTGCTCAACATTTCTTCACCTAGCTTGTGTTTCATTTCATTCACATTAGCATTATCATTTGCATTTCATTGACATGTATGTAGGAGATCAAGAGGTATGATCACCAATCAAGAGCTATACAAGACTTTGAAGCTATCTAAGAAGGTTATTCAAGTGTTCAAGGGTTGATATCCTTGTCAGAGAAATTAAAAGATCCTCAGAGAGAGTGGTTGAAGCCAAGAGGGTGTGTCTCCTAACTTGAGAGTTGTGGGAAGTCATCAGATGATTCTGAAGCCATGAAGTTAGACTTGAGGTCTTTAGAGAGCTCATGAGAAGTGTTGAAGATCACTTTGAGGCCTAGACAGGTCATTGTGCAAGAATAAGAAGCCTCAGCCATGATTGGTGCAGTTAGGGTTTGACTGGGTCAACCCTAGGTCAACTGATGATTTGAACAAGGTTGAGACCTAATCCAAGAGCCATGTGATCATGGATTGATGCATTGAGATGCTATAAGGATGATTCCAAGGTCAACTCATCATGATTGAAGAGTTTTAGAAGTTTCAAGCTAGGGTTTCTAAGGCTTGACAGTGTAAAATCCCCTAGTTTGACCCCTGTCTTCAAGGCAATTTAGCTCAAGATGTGATTGTCATCTCATCTTGCCCCCAACATGATTGTTGTAGAGCATGAGATTAGATTTAATTTTAGTGCTAGAAGTCCTTGATAGGATTTGTAGAACTCAAGTTATGACTTTGACAAGTTACAGGTCATCTGAGGTATGTGAATTTGAGGGCTTGAAAGTTGTCCAACTTGCATGAAACTTTTGCCCTAGAAGGATGATTCCTATGAACTTTTGGTCAACATGAATGTTGTTCCTTATCCTCTTATATTTCTAGAAAGTACTAAAAGTCCTTGATAGGATTTGTATAACTCAAGTTATGGCTTTGACAAGTCAAGGGCATTTTGGTCATTTGGAGATTATAGGTCATTTCAACCATAAGGCCATAACTCCTATTTCCAAGCTTCAAATGGGAAAATGTTCAACATCAAACTTGTTCAAAATGATGTTTTAAGGCTAGTCAAGAGGTCATGAGAGGTTGGAATTTCTTATAGCTCAAAGTTGCAAAAATGGCCTAAAATAAGGATGATTTCAAATGAACCAAAGATGGAAATTGATATTTTTGATCTACATGTCCAAACCAAGGCATGTAATATGTCATTTTGATTCTAAAACACATTTTAAGAACATTGGTTTTGCCACATTTTTGAATTGAAGTTTAATTTGTGGACTTGCTTTGAAAAGTAGTTACTTACATCATAAGTAACATTTGCCAAACCAAAATTCAAGGCATGACCAAGGCCTCTTTCAATCCAAACACATCCCAAATATCATTAGGAGAGAAATTGAAAGGGAATGAGGGTGATTTCAAGCTGCTAGCAGAATTGTGCACACCATGGCATATGATTGAACTTCTCATGACATGAGAGATTGAATTTCTCATTAGAAGGATCTAGAGCTTTCTATATCATCCATACATGTTCTATATATTGAATAGAGATGATCCAAGGCCAAGGTTAGTGATGATTGAAGGAGAGAATAGAGATTGAGATTGAAACTTTCTTGTTTGCAACTGAATTCAGTTACACCAATTTCTTCACTTTCCATCCATTTTCTTGATTGCAATCTCTTCCATGGAGGCTAGTGAATGATTCCAGATCATAATCAAGGCAAATTCGTGGTTGATTGGTGTTCTTGATCTCAGTTTCTTCCACCTGCAACTCAGAGTTGGTTCCAAGAATTGAAGCCATTTCAATCAATTCTATTGCATACAGAAGCTTGGAAGTGATTCACTGAAGGAGTCTGGAGCATTTGAGGGCTTGATTTGAAGGCTTGCTACTTCTGTGCACACGAAATTTTCAGGTTGGTAACTTTCAATCTCCAGCTTGTTTTAGTTAGAATTAAGACGAATTAGGGTGTTAGATGCATTGAGGATTGATGTAGGAAGGTTTTCAGATCATTAATTTGAGAGTTAGTGACCAATTAGGGTTGTTGCCATTTTCGGTTGAGAGTTGGTTCTTGCGAATCTTGAGGTTTCAGAGGGAAATAATGGTATGATTGAGTTCCTTGTGAAATTCGGGACAAGTTTGATCAAGGAATCGTGGCCAATGGTGGATTCTATGGCGAGTTAGGGTTGTGGGAAGACGACCAGAGAATGTCACCGGCGGTGAATTTGGGCGCGCAGGTGACCTGAGTTTCAGAGGTTTGAATTGGGGAAGATGATCCCAGAGCCCTTGGATCATGGTTTGACTTGGACCAAAGACCTCATCCAACGGCCACGCGTGCTTCTAATTTTGTGAAGGATTTCTGAACTTTAATGAAACGATGCGTTTCATTTGTTTGCTGATTTTGGGCTTAAGAATCCAAGTGATACCTGCACCCCCCTCATGGCCCAATTGTTAAAATGAACTTATCTTGCATACTATCTGCACCGTGCATTTGTTTATTTTACTTTGAATTTCATTATTTTTTTCATTTTATGCATGGTTATTGATTAATTCATAAAAAATGGAAAATGATGCAATTAATCCCATTCTTTTTGCATTGGATTCATGATTGAATCTAGTATTTTTTAGATAAAAAATATTTTTATTTCATGCATTTTCTTATTTTATGGGAAATTTTACATTTTAATTGATATTAAAATAGTCATGTTTGATGCTTGATATTGTGGAATTTGGTTTGATCATGTGATGATGATTTTGATCTTGATTTTTTGTGAGTAGTTAGCATAGATATGCATGCTCCCCATAGATTTTTCTCAAATTTTTGTGATGAACATAAGTGGTAGTTTAGGTTGAAACCTTTAGATGCTCCATTTTTAGGGTTTATGGTTGATACCTTGTGATTTAGGTTTTATTTTTAGGACTAGATGGATGATTCAACCTCTGATTTTTGTCGGGTAGATTCATGATTGAATTAGGATCCCTTAGGAATTTTTGTAGGAATTTACAAGGTAGTTTTCTATTTTTTCTTGATTTTAGTTTAAGTGCTAGTTTTAGATGATTCTAGGGCACTAATTCAACTAGATTAACTTCCTTAGTTCCCTTAGATTAGGGTTTTTCTTTTCTTGTTCTTGGGTGATGATGAGGGCAAGTTGAAGATGCATTGGAATGCTTAAAGAGGCTTGGATGTGAGGATCTTCCTTTCTTTTGGTATAGTTTTGTTTAGGTGTTAAGATTAGGGTTTTGTAGGCATAGCTTCTAGATAGATTCTCTTCCTTCATAAACATGGAAGATGTTGATCACTTCCATTCTTCCCTATGATGTAAGGTCCCCTTGTAAAGGCCTCATCCCTCCTTTGGTAGGATGTGTGGCTCTTTGCAAGTTGGTAGAACCTTTGAGGGTCCCTTTCTCTGATGATAGGATGCTTAGTGGTGACCTTTGGTCTTCACTCTGCTACCAGTCATCCAAACTTTGCTCTTGATAGATGAATCTTTCTCCCTTGTTAGAGGATGGAGTCCCTTGCTTGAAGAGGATTGAAGGATGAAGTTGATACTTCTTTGTGGTTGGAGATTATTCTGAGAAGCTGAAGCTTGTAGATGAAGAGGAACTAGTTGATACTGGTAAAGAGGAAAGAGTTGGAGCTTGAAGGCCAAGAAGAACAAGTTGACACTTGTGAAGAAGATCCAATTGAGATTGACTGAAGAGCTGAGGCTTGGAGAAGAGGGAATAAGTTGATACTTATGTTTGATGTGTTAGAAGCTTGTAGAAGCAAGTTGATATTTGCTATTGAAGATGATAGCTTTGAAGAGCAGTTGAAGTCTGAAGATTGAACTGCTGTCAGAGGAGAGCTTTGCTGTGAAGCTGTGGAAGCTGTTGATCTGCTTTCTTGTCTGTTTTCTTTCTGTACAACTGTATTGGTGCGACTTGTTTGATTTGCTTGATGCATTAGAATAAGTTCATGGTTAGACTAATTCAATCTAGGAGCATGATTGCACTAGAGGTTGGGTTGCTCCCTCTGCTTGTATTGTTACTGTATGGCTTTGCTTGCGGGTATTCGGTAGAGCCCTGATCCCTTGCCTATGTGGTTTATATTCTGCTTGATAGCTTTTTTTTTCCTCTATATGATTACAGTCGCTCATAGTTTGCTTGATAGCATGTTATTTCTCCTGTATGATTGCAGTTATTCATATCTGGCTTGAGGTTGAGATGAGCTTGTGGAGGCTGATGCCTCACACACATTTCCTCCCTCACTTGCATTGCATGCATTTTACAGTCGTTTACTGTTTACTGTTTAAGCTGATGCTTTACCTATTTCTGTTTATCATTGACATGATCCCTTAGGAATCTCACTTCCTTTGATAAGGAAGTGATGATTAGAACTTTAGGTTGAAACCTATGCATGATAATTTCTAGGAGTTCCCTGTTTCAAACTTCAACCATAGGATGAATCCTTGGCATGACAACATTAGGACTTGATAGTCTCCCCTTAGTTGAGCCTGTTCTCTTCTCATCTCAAAACAAAGCAAAATACAGTAATAAAGGTTAACTGACGTCGTACGTTACGAGCCTTAAGCTATCTGAGAAAGGGTTGTCGGAGAGTTTCTTTTCGACAGTCTGGATGTTTAGTATGGCACTCTTTGGGTGACATGCGACGCATTCACTCTCAGGTCATAGTCTCTAGTGTGATATTAGTTGCAGACAAACATAAAAAACAGTTCTTCCATAAAAGACAGAAAACAAACTTCAAACCTTTTTGCCCCGTGGGCCCATAATTCAAAGGAAGCTTTTCTGAAGAAAAGAGTGTCGTTAACTCCCAGTTCTACCGCAAACGGTAATGCTTAAGTCTCCAAGGGTCGAGCTGCGTGCATCCAACTGCTGGAACTGTTTGTTAACCCTACTCAATAAAACAGATGAATCTGAATCCCCGTAATCCGTATTATCCCGAACTACGTAAGCTCTGATCTCTCAAGCCCGTTGAGAGTACGTAGGCATAATACTGACGTATTGGCGAGCTACCTTCCCCGTAACCCGTAGTTAGTCAAACTACGTTGACTCTGATTTCTCATTCTCTGATGAGAATACGTAGGCATAAAGTGCGACGCTTTGCCGAGTCATTTTCTTTTCTTTTTTCAGACCAGCCTTGATAGGTAGATAGATAAAACCAACCGTCATATAAACACAACAAGCGTGGATCCCATCGAGTACGATGGACGTGAGGGGTGCTAATACCTTCCCCTTGCGTAACTGACTCCCGAACCCAGACAATGGTTGCGATGACCTTGTCTTATACCTTTTCGTCAGGTTTTTCCAATCGTTTCCTTTCCCGCTCTGAGGGATAAATAACGAAAGGTGGCGACTCTTCTGTTTTGCCGGCACCTTATTTTCGCGGAAGCGACAAAGATCAATGCTAAAATCAACTTCTCTCTTCGGAGGCAATTCTGTAATATCATCCGGGAACACTTCCGGATATTCATTCACCACTGCCAACTCTTTCAATGACGCCTTGCTGTCAACCGATAATGATGCAAATAAAGCAAACATCTTAGCCTCATCCTCCAACAAAGTCCTCAATTCCTTACAAGACAAGGAATCCGCTAATGCTTCTTCCTCGAGAGAAAGAAATAACAACACCTTTCGAAAACAATCGATGTGGACTCGGTTGAACTCTAACCAGTTCATACCCAGAATAACATCCAACATACCAAGCGGCAAGCAAATCAGATCCACTCCAAAATCTCTACCAAAAATAGTCAGTTGACACTTCAAACACACCAAAAAAGTAGTCACTGAACCAATAGAGGAAGTCTCAATAGTCATCCGCCGCTCAAGAGTAGTCGGCACCAAACCTAACCTCTTCATACAATCCACAGAAATGAACGAGTGGGTCGCACTCGTATCAATCATAGTAGACAAGGGAACATTATTGATGAAACAAGTGCCTTGAATAGAACGATCCTCACTAGCAGCTTGAGTTCCCACCACCGCAAACACTTTACCACTGGTCTGAGGCACCTGAGACGACTTCGGCTTCTCACAATGCATACTGATGTGACCCTTCTCACCATAGTTGTAACAGGTAGGTATAGCGGTTCGACAATTAGCCATCACGTGGCATGGCTTACCACACTTGAAACACTTCTTCACTTCCTGAGAATAATCAATGGCACGATGACCCGTGCCACCATACTGGAAACACTTCCCACCAGCGAACGCCCTCCCTTTTCTGGGCTTCTTATCAACAGCAGTCTTAAACTTCCCCTTATCAGTAGGGACACTATAAGGAGTACCACCAAACCTCTGCTTACCCTTACGGTCATTTGCAGCCTTGTAATGCGCGACCCTCGCACGGTTATCATTATCATAAATCCTACTTCTGCTTATCAGCTCAGGATAATCCCTGATCTTCTGACAAGCTATTCCCATCTTCAATTCTGGACGCAGCCCATTCTCAAACTTCAAACACTTGGAGGTCATCGCTCTGTCACTATTGTAATGAGGACAATACTGCACCAACTCTTCAAACTTAGTGGCATACTCGGCCACCTTCATATTGCCCTGCTTCAGCTCCAGAAACTCGATTTCCTTAGCACTTCTGATATCCTCTGGAAAATACATCTCCAGAAAACCAGTTCGGACGACATCCCAAGTAATTGGAGTCCTGCAGTCTCCAACCTCTGGCGATTGTTGTCCCACCAAGCTTCAACTTCTCCTTCTAACATGTGGGTACCAACCTCACCTTCTGCTCATCGCTGCAACCCATCGTTCTGAAGATCTTCTCAATCGCCTTAAGCCGCTTCAGGGTCCAAAATTCCTCCTTGAAACATCGGCGGCTTGTTACTCTGAAACTGCGCCAAATCTCTGAATTGCGTACCCGCAACTTGGTTCTGATTAGCAACCACCTGCGCCATCGCCTGCATAGCTGCAGCCAACGCATCATCATTCCTCCCCGCCAGGTTAATAGAAAAACAAACTCTATCCTATAGACAGACTCAACTACTACACTGGCTGGACGGACCGACCTACTCTGATACCAACTTGTAACACCCCATTCCCAAAATAAAATAAATGCAATTTAAAATAAACAATTATCAGAGTTTCACACCACACACGGGATGTCACAGAAGAAACCAAACAAAACATTTTCATTAAATGATATCAACAATAATAAACAGCGGAAAATTTGTCATCATATACATATATACCCATAAACATCATATACATGCCATATACATCATCCTCGGCCAACTGCCCAAAATACACCAGAATTAAATTCACTAAAAGAATTCGTCAAAACATGATACGCCACAGGGACACACAAAATCATCAGATAAACAAACAACTCCCCAAAGCCCCGGTGTTACGTATCAGAGCATCCCTACGACACGACTCACCACAATCCAAGCTAGCTACGCACCTGGATTATCTGTACTTCCGAAGAAGCACAGACCACAACAACAGGAAAGGGGTGATAAATCACGATCAAAATATAACGGTAATAGCGTACATGAATGAAAGGCAGTAAACATAAAAACATCATTTCACATACGTCAACCCGGACCTATTGTCCCACACCAACACAGCATATGGATTTCTCAGTGATGACGAATTTGTTTCCCAAAACATGTGATACGATGAAGTGTTCATTAGCATAAGCGAATCTCCAAAATTCCTTGATAAGTTTAGGAAAAATAGGACCGTAGAGACGATCAAAGTATGTTCTCCAACCTTGAGCATTTAGTTCCTTAAAAAACTTTATTCCATTCTCAAGCAAGTTTCCAAAATCAACTAACCATTCACACAAAACGTCTAGTTCTGAAAAAAGAAGTAGAGAGATGAATGTGTGATGGATGATCCATAATGTGAAATTCAACAGGTTTTTGAAGTGTGGGTAGTGATTGATGTTACGATGTTGAAGCAGTTTGAGAGTTGTCGTCAAAACCATTGTAGATGATTCAACAAGTTGATGTTGTTGAGAAAATTCAAAAACACTTTGTTGTTGGGGATCCATTGAAGAAGATGATGGAGTTTCTTGGAGCACAAAGGGTTTTTAGGGTTTCTAAAAAAAGTGTGAGAAGTGAAAGAGTAGTGTAGTATGTGATAGTGAGAATGTGAGTATTTATAAAAGATTTTAGATTATGAAAAGGTGGGAGTAATAGGAAATAATTACTTGAAACCTAGTCTCACAAAATTACACCACTTGAGGTGTCTATTCAACAGTAAGATATGATTTGATTTTTGACAAGTGTCACAAGAAATCATAGTCGTCTGTTCAAAAGAACACGTTTGATGTCCCCAAAGTCAAGAATACCAAGAGGTATCTGACTAGAAAAGTTTCTAACTAAGACATCTTCTAACATGTAGAAGTATCGTCAATAAGAATATCATTAAATAAAAGAGAAATAATCTGCTTAATCGTCAGAATCTTATCTTAGAAGTTCTGGTGACTTGACACATCAAAAATTTCATCTACTCATTCTGGACAAGGTTCTATAAATAGATTTTCCAAAATGAATACAAATTTATCCTCAACAAGGGGTTTTGTGAAAATATCAGCCAACTAGTGATCTGTATCCACAAATTTTAATTGAAAAACACCCTTCTAAACATAGTCACGTAAAAATGATGTTTTATTTCAATATGTTTAGCCCTAGAATGCAAGATAAGATTTTTGAATAAGCAAATAAAAGAAGTATTATCACAAAAGATAGGAATGTTACTCTCATGTATCTAAAAATCTTCTAGTTAATTTTTCATCCAGAGTATCTGAGTGCTGCACAATGACGCTGAGATATATTCTGCTTCTGCAGTAGATAGTGCAATGGTTGATTGTCTTTTACTAGCCGAGGAGACGAGGTTGCTACCCAAAAACTGATAGTTTCTAGAAGTACTTTTCCTTTCTAATCTGTCTCCAGCATAATCTGCATCACAATTACCAGAAAGCTTGTACTCTGATGTTTTCTTATACATCAAACTAAGGTTAGTTGTTCCTTTTAGATACCTTAGGATTCTCTTAACAGCTATTAAGTGAGTTTTCCTTAGATCTGATTGGAAACAAGCACAGAGACATGCACTGAACAAAATATCTGGATGAGAAATAGTTAGATACAGAAGAGAGCCTATCATACCATGGTAGAGCTTCTGATAAACTTTTTACTTACTTCTTCTTTCTCCAAAATACATGTAGAATGCATATGAGTCTTTGCAAGTTTACTTTCTGACATATTAAACTTCTTCAGAAGTTCTCTTGCATGCTTGCTCTGATGAATGTAAGTTCCTACTGGACATTGACCAATCTAAATTCCCAGAAAGAATCTGAGTTCTCCCATCAGACTTATTTCAAATTCTGTCGACATTAACTTAGAAAAATTCTTGCACAAGGAAGTATTAGCATAACCAAATATAATATCACCAATGTAAATTTGCACAACCAGAATGTCATTTTTAAAGGTTTTGCAAAAGAGTGTTATACCCATTTTCCTCTAGTAAAGTCATTTTCTAAAAGAAAGTTACTTAGCCTTTCATACCAAGCTCTGGGAGCCTGTTTCAGACCATATAACAATTTTTTAAGTTTGAAAGAAAAATTTGGGTTTCCATAACTTTCGAAACCAGGAGGTTGGTGCACATACACTTCTTCTGAAATGTACCCATTTAAAAATGCATTTTTTACATCCATCTGATAAAGAATGATGTTATGATTAACATCAAAAGAAACTAATGAGCGAATAGATTCTAACCTGGCAACTGGTGGAAAGGTTTCAGTATAAACTATCCCTTCTTGCTGACTATAACCTTGTGCTACCAGTCGTGCTTTGTTTCTCACGATCTCACCTTTCTCAACAAGCTTGTTTCTGAATACCTATTCTGTTCCAATGACGTGGACACCTTTAGGTTTCTGAACAAGATCCCAAACATCGTTTTTGGTGAATTGATTCAGTTCTTCTTACATGGTCAGATTCCACTCATTCTCTTGAAGATCTTCATCGATTGTTGTTGGCTCTATCAGTGACACTAAACCCAAAAGAGTTTCTTCATAAGGTTTGAATGATGAACGAGTTCTGTCTGGATCAACTTTGTCTCCCAGAATCAATTCTTCAGAATGAGAAGTTCTTAATTTGTTTTTCTTTTGATGAGATGGGCTCTTTGCTGTTTCTGTTGAGATTGTAACTGATTCTGTAATTTTTGCATCTTTGTCTCGTTCATTAGAATCTTCCTCCTTGGATTCTAATAAGGTAATCTTCAAATCTGCAAACTTTTCAACTAGCTCTGACTTTTCAGGGTCAATCTTATCATCGAATCTGACATGAATTGATTCCTCAATAATTCGTGTTTATGTGTTATAGAGTTTGTAGCCTTTAGAGTGTTCAGAGTATCCTAACAATAAACAATTTTGAGCTTTAGAGTCAAACTTGCCAAGATTCTCTTTAGTGTTCAACATAAAACATATACAACCAAAAGGATGAAAATATAAAATGTTGGGTTTTCTATTCTTCCATAGTTCATAAGGAGTCTTACCCAGAATAGATCTGATAGAGATCCTGTTATGAATATAACATGTTGTATTTACTGCCTCTGCCTAGAAATGCTTAGCCATGTCAGTTTCTTTGATCATGGTAGGAGTCATTTCTTGCAAAGTCCTATTTTTCCTTTCCACTACTCCATTATGCTGTGGAGTTCTGGGACAGGAGAAATCATAAGAAATGCCATGGGAATCAAAAAGATTCTCAAAGTATCTGTTCTCAAATTCTCCACCATGATCACTCCTGACTTTGACAATTTTGAAATCCTTTTCAGTTTGAACTTGTGAGCATAAGGTAGAAAACACAGAATGTGACTCATCCTAGTGTTTCAAGTTTTTTACCCATGTCCAACAACTATAGTCATCAACAATAACTAATCCATACTTCTTTCCACTGATTAAGGAAGTTTTTACTGGTTTAAACAAATCAATGTGTAGAATTTTTAACGGTCTATAAGTAGAAACAACATTTTTCGCTTTGAAGGAAGTTTTGGAGAGCTTTCTTTTCTGACATGCTTCATAAAGAGCATCTGAAGAAAACTTCAGATTTGGTAAGCCCCTGACCAATTCAAGCTTATTTAGATGAGAAATATTCTCATGCTAACATTTTCCAAACGTCTATGCCATATCCATTGCTCCTTATTAACAGACATTAAACATTTGACGTTCTGTTCCTTAAGATTAGAAAGTCTAATCTTGTAAATGTTGTTTTTCCTCTTTCCATTAAAAAGGATTGAGCCATCCTTCTGACTAATAGACTTACAAGACTTTTGATTAAAAATGATATCATAACCATTGTCACTAAGTTGGCTAATAGACAATAAGTTACACATCAAACCATTGACCAAAAGAACATAAGTAATAGAAGGAAGTTTACCATTACCAACAGTTTCAGAGCCAATAATTTTACCCTTATGGTTTCCTCCAAAACCGACGAAGCCTTCAGGCTTAAGTTCCAGACTTTGGAACATATTCCTTCTCCCCGTCATATGTCATGAGCAACCACTATCTAGGTACTATGATTGGTGTTTCAACTGAGCTGTTAAGGATATATGCAACATAGATGATTTTATCCTTATGTACCCACTTTCTGGGTCCTCTTTTATTAGTTTTCCCAAAGTATTTAATAACCTTGGGCTTATGTGCAACAGGATAATCAAGAGGAATTTGTGCATGATACTTAGGTTTATAAATAGATTTCTGTGTCGGTGAAGGTGCTTTTACAAGCTCAGAACAATCAAGCTCAGTGCCAGAAGGCACAAAATGATCATAGAGAGGTTTTGGTTTTACAGGTTGACTTTCGTCATATCCAAATGATTATGTAGACTCCAAACCTTTCTTACCATTTCTGCTAACTCCATAGATCATGAAAGCAATCTTACTTTAATCTATGCTTTTAGCCAGAAAGTGTTGGAATGCTCTATCATACTTATTGACATAACAAGTATCAGAGACATTTGAGACTAATTCTTCTTCTAGTTTAAAAACCTTTCTTTTTAAGGCACAATTACTAATTTTTAAAGAAAAAACATTTTCATTTAAAGAAGAATTATTCTGTTCAAGCTTATCTCTGGCTTCAGAAGTAATTACATGAGATTTTTTAAGATCCTTGTATTTACTTTGAAGAGCTTGATATCTTTCCAGCATTTCTGAAAGACAAGACTCTAATTCTCAACGAGAGAGTTTAGATAATACCTCTGAGTCTGAGTCTGAGTCTGATTCTGATTCTAATAGAAATTTGTCTTCTAGTCCTCCAGAGACTTCAGTGATGATTGTTGTTGCCACTAGTGCAACATTTTCCTGTTCTTCATCAGATTCTTCTTCTTTAGAATTAGAGTCGTCCCAAGTTGCCATGAGTCCCTTCTTGACTTTGGTGAAGTTCTTCTTTGACTTCTTGTCTTTAAGCTTTGGATAAACATTCTTGTAATGATCTGGCTAATTACATTCATAGCAGATGACTTCTTTTCCAGAGCTCTGCTTCTTCTATCCAGATGATGAGTCAACACGAATTTTGTTTCTTCTTTATCCATTGAACTTCCCTTGTCTATGTTTCCAGAGTTTGTTGATCCTTCCGGAGATAAGTGATAGCTCATCTTCTGAGTCTTCATCAGAATCTTCTAATTCTTCCTCAGCTTGATAAGCCTTTGCCTTTTCAGGTTTAGACTTAAGAGGAATAGATTTATTCTTCTTCTGAGGTTCATCTTCCTCCAGCTCTATCTTGTGACTTCTTAAAGACCTAATTAGTTCTTCAAAACTTATACTATTCAGATCCTTGGATAGTTTAAGAGCAGTTGCCATGAGTCTCCATTTCTTGGGAAGGCTTCTGATGATTTTTTTGACATGATCAGCAGTTGAGTATCCTTGTCCAAAAATTTAAGTCCTACGACTAGCATTTGAAACCGTGAAAACATATTCTCAACTGTTTCATCATCCTCCATTCTGAATGCATTATATTTCTAGATTAAGACAAGCGCCTTTGTCTCCTTAACTTAAGCATTTCCTTAATGAATCATTCTTAGAGAATTAAAAATGGACTTAGCAGTATCTCTGTTTTCTTATCTTCTTATACTCAGTATAATAGATATCATTTAGCAGTATAGTTCTTGCCTTGTGATGACTCTTGTAATCTTTCTTTTGTTGGTTGGTCATGTTGCACCCTAAAATTTGACCAACATTTCTTTACTTAGCTTATGTTTCATTTCATTCACATTAGCATTATCATTTGCCTTTCATAGACATGTATGTAGGAGATCAAGAGGTATAATTACCAACCAAGGGCTACACAAGAGTTTGAAGCTAGCTAAAAAGGTTATTCAAGTGTTCAAGGGTTGATATCTTTGTCAGAGAAGTTAAAAGATCCTCAGAGAGAGTGGTTGAAACCAAAGGTGTGTGCCTCCTAACTTGAGAGTTGTGGGGAGTCCTCAGATGATTCTGAAGCCATGATTCTGAAGCCATGAAGTTGGACTTGAGGTCTTGAGAGAGCTCATGAGAAGTGTTGAAGATCACTTTGAGGCCTAGACAGGTCATTGTGCAAGGTTAAGAAGACTCAGCCATGAGTGGTGTAATTAGGGTTTGACTGAGTCAACCCTAGGTCAACTGATGATTTAGAGAGGGTTGAGACCTAATCCAAGAGCCATGTGATCATGGATTGATGCATTGAGATGCTATAAGGATGATTCCAAGGTCAACTCATCATGATTGAAGAGTTTTAGAAGTTTCAAGCTAGGGTTTCTAAGGTTTGACAGTGTAAAATCCCCTAGTTTGACCCCTATCTTCAAGGCAGTTTAGCTCAAGATGTGATTGTCATCTCATCTTGCCCCTAACATGAATGTTGTAGAGCTTGTTCTTAGCTTTAGTTTGAGTACTATAAGTCCTTGATAGGATTTGTAGAGCTCAAGTTATGACCTTGACAACTTACAGGTCATCTGAGGTATGTGAATCTGGGGCCTTCAAAGTCACCCAACTTGCATCAAACGTTTGCCCAAGAAGGATGATTCCTATGAACTTTTGGTCAACATGAATGTTGTTCCTTATCTTATTAGCTTTCTATAGAGTACTAGAAGTCCTTGATAGGATTTGTAGAACTCAAGTTATGGCTTTGACAAGTCAAGGGCATTTTGGTCATTTGGAGATTATAGGTCATTTCAAGCATAAGGCCATAACTCCTATTTCCAAGCTTCAAATGGAAAAATATTCAACATCAAACTTGATTAAAATGATGTTTTAAGGCTAGTAAGGAGGTCATGAGATGTTTAAAAGGCTTGTAGCTCAAAGTGGTAAAAATGACCTAAAATGGAGGCATAAGTTAAATAAGTCAAAGATGGAAATTGAAATTTTCAAGCTACACATCCAAACCATGGCATGTAATATACCATTTTGACTCTAGAAAACATTTTAAAGACAATGGTTTAGCCACATTTTTTATTTGAGGTGTAAATCATGGACTTGCTTTGGAAAATGGTTACTTGCATATTAAGTTACATATACAAAACATAAGGAAGATCAATGCACAAGCTAGCAAAGCATCCTAACATCTCATGCATCTCATCTAAGGAGATTTTCAAAGTAGAACAAGCTGTTGCAAGAGGTATAACATGGACTGGTGTAGGCTTGGCTTGAATTCAAAAACTCATGACATGAGAATCTCAAATTCTCATTGGATGCTTCCAGAAAGTTCTGGATGGTTCAGAACCATCCTATATATTGATTAGAAGTTGCTCAGATGCAAGGTTGGTGAGAGTTGAGAGAGGAGAATTAGATTGCCATTTCATTTGGTACCTTGCAAATTGAAATCGTTTTCAGAGTTACACACCATTTCCATTGATTCTTTCTATTGTAACATCTTCCATTGATCATACTGAGTGGATCCATACCAAATTGAGAGCAAGATCATGAAGAATTGAGAAGATAGCATTTGGATTTGGCAAGAAGCAAGTCACCATCGGATTCTGAGATTCAAGCACCTTTGATCAAAACTTTTGCAAACAGTAGCAAGATCTTGGCACAAGGAGTGATTCTGGAGAGATTGAAGGGTTGAATTGAAGATTTGATCTATCTGTTATTCAGAAATTTCCAGGTTTGCAACTTTTACTCTACACCTTAATTTAAGCGCATTTAGTTAGGTTTTTTAGTATAGAACGGTTAGAAACAAGTAGGAGATGGATTCTGGAGATTTTGAGATCATTTGGAGAGGATCAAGATGATGACACCATTTCTTTATTGATCAAGAACATGAGGTGTAGTGAGATATAACATGAGTTCTATAGCAAGTTTTAATCAGGGTAATATGGTGAGTATGCTGGTATAATCAATTTCAAGAATGGTCAGAATTGAGATTTGAGCATAATTTGGATGCACTATCGGGTTTAGAGATTGAGGATGATTCTTTGAATTCTAAGACTATGGTTATGATCAGTATGGAATTTAGAGTAGATTAGTGTTTTAAAAGATGAATTTCGAGTGATATTTGAGGTTCTGCGGATGGAGGGAAGTTGATACTATGAAGCTCTATTTCCATGGATTCTTGCTTCCAAAACCCTGGCTGAAGGTAGGTGATGACTCAATGGCCGTTGGATCATGCAAAGACTCATTGACCGGGCTTAGATCTAAAGGCCGAGATTTGATTTCACGTTTTGAAGAGGGAAAGTCTGAAAACGATGAAACACAGCCGTTTCATTTATTTTTTCGTTTGGGCTTAAGGAAATAATTGCTAATCACACCCCCATCCACGGCCCAGTCTTGATTTGCACTGCATATCCTTACTTATTGCACCGCGTATTTTTTATTTTTCCTTATATTTTTTATTTGTTTTCTGATTAAATACATGGGCTTAAGCACTTTTGCTGCGCGCACCCCCATTTAAGCCCATCATCCATAAAACACTGCATATCATTGCTAAATACACCAACTGTTTTCACATTTTATTTTCTTTTTCTTTATTTTTCTTTAAACTTTAGAAAATCATATTAAATAGAAAAATAATGATTTTGGCATGGGAATTTTTCCTCCTATTTCACGTTTATGTCTAGAAAATTATAAAATCAAAACATTTGCATTTTATGCATTTTTAATATTTTTTGTTTATTTTCTCTTTTAATAGCTTTTTAATTCATTTTATGTTGATGCATAGTTTTGTAGAATTTTGTTTAGCTAGTTCCCTTTATATTTTTGCACCATTCTTTTTAGGATAGTTATATTAGGACTTTATCTCCCCTCTGGATTTATTACATAATTTTGTGATTAGTTTTTGATTAGTTTTGATTAGATGACTTTAGGTGGTGTAGATTTAGGTCAATCCTTAACATAGGTCCACAATAACACTAGAATTTTGGGTTTTTAGGTCAAGTTAGATATTGGGACATATAGGGTATTAAGGGTAGTTATATAGGATCCCCTAGAAATTATATTAGATTTTAATATAATAGTATATTATTTTTAATTGATTTTTGTAATTGATTGTTGTTTGTGTTGCCCTGGTGGGCTTGTATTTTGTTTTGCTTGGCTTGGTGGGCTTGGTCTTGCTTTGTGGAGCATGGAGGAGCATAGTGGAAGACTTGAAGATTGAAGAAGGAGCTTTAGATCTTGAAGACTTGTTTGTTTTGTTGTTGTTTTAGGGTTAGGAATTAAGTAGAGCTTATACTTAGTTAATTTCTTTCTTAAACATGGATGGTATCTTTCACCTCCATTCCTCCCAATGATTAAAAGTCCTCCCATGGTATTCACCTCCCTCCTTTGGAGGGATAAGTGATGGTACCTAGGAAGTAGAACTTTTGAGGGAACCCTTCTTCTGATGTTAAAACCTTATAGGCCTCCTTTGGTGGTCAATAAGCAGTTTAATATCCTAGCTTATCCAGTTAAGTGATTTCTTCTGGTTTGAGTATCTTGAAGATGTTGGGCTTGAGTGTGAAGATGAAGACTTCATTGAAGAGTATGGAAGAGGATGATTCCCTGAGCATTGCCATTGTAGCTGAAGCTTGAAGAGCATGAAGAAACAAGTTGATACTTGAAGACCCAATGAAGATCCAGTAAAGACTGAATGAAGAGCTGAGGCTTAAAGACTGAAGGA
The DNA here is from genome assembly GCA_963859935.3 of Lathyrus sativus. Classification (NCBI taxonomy): domain Eukaryota; kingdom Viridiplantae; phylum Streptophyta; class Magnoliopsida; order Fabales; family Fabaceae; genus Lathyrus; species Lathyrus sativus. Next base: position 179,736,756 of record OZ012736.1, on the reverse strand, counting down.
TGAAGTTGACATTTCCAGATGATTGAGGACTACTTTGAGAAGCTGAAGCTTGTAGGAAGAGAAGACCAAGTTGAGACTGGTAAAGTAAGAGAGCTGAACCTTGAAGACTGAGTTGATACTTATGAAGAGGATTCAATTGAGATTGAGTGTAGAGCTGAGGCTTAAAGAACAGAGGATGAGTTGATACTTACTTTGAAGCTTGGAGATCCTGAAGGAATCAAGTTGATACTTGTGGTTAAGAGTGAAGCCTGAAGGTGGAATTGACTAAGGAGCTGAAGCTTGAAGAAGAAGATTAGGTTGAAACGTATGTTGAAAGGCTGAGACCTGGAAAAGCAAATTGATATTTGTCATGAAAGATGATAATACTGAAGGGTGCTGGAGGTCTGAAGACTGGATTGCTGTTAGAAGAGCTAAAGCTTGGAGTTGGAAGAGAAAGTTGTTGATCTGCTTTCTTGTTTGTTTTCTTTTCTGTGCTGATGTGCCTTGTTTGACTTGCTTGATGCATTAGAATAAGTTCATATCTAGACTAACTTTAATCTAGGAGCATGATTGCACTAGAGGTTGAGTTGCTCCCTCTGCTTGTATTGTTACTGTATGGCTTTGCTTGCGGGTATTCGGTAGAGCCCTGCTCCCTTGCCCATGTGGTTTATTTTGCTTGATAGCATGTTATTTCCTCTGTATGATTGCAGTTTATTGTATTCTGCTTCATAGCATGTTTTAGTTCTTTAGTATGATTACTGTTATTCATATCTGGCTTGAGGTTGAGATGAGCTTGTGGAGGCTGCTGCCCCACACACATTTCCTCCCTCACTTGCATTGCATGCATTTTACAGTCGTTTACTGTATTACTGTTTACTGTATTACTGTTTATTGTTTAAGCTGATGCTTCATCTGTTTCTGTGTATCATTGACATGATCCCTTAGGACTCTCATTTCCTTTGATAAGGAAGTGATGATAGAACTTTAGGTTGAAACCTATGCATGATAACTTCTAGGAGTTCCCTGTTTCAAACTTCAACTATAGGATGAATCCTTGGCATGATAACAATAGGACTTGACAGTCTCCCCGTAGTTGAGCCTGCTCTCTTCTCACCTCAAAACAGCTTAAAATACAGTAATCAGGAATGACTTCTTTCGTACGTTACGAGCCTTAAGCTACCTGAGAAAGGATTGTTGGAGAGTTTCTTTTCAACAGTCTGGATGTTTAGTATGGCACCCTTTGGGTGACATGCGACGCATTCACTCTCAGGTCATAGTCTCTAGTGCGATTGAAATTGCAAACACAATAAAAAAACACTTCTTCCGTAAAAGACAGAAAATAAACTTCAAACCTTTTTGCCCCGTGGGCCCGTAATTCAAAGGAAGCTTTTCTGAAGAAAAGAGTGTCGTTAAACTTCAGCACCAACGCAAACAGGCTTTGTCCCTAACTGCTGGAACTGCTGTTTAACCTTACTCGATAAAACAGATGAATCTGAATCCCCGTAATCCGTAGTATCCCGAACTACGTAAGCTCTGATCTCTCATACCTGTTGAGAGTACATAGGCACAATACTGACGTATTGGCGAGCCACCTTCCCCGTAACCCGTCGTAGGTCAAACTACGTTAACTCTGATTTCTCGTTCTCTGATGAGAATACGTAGGCATAAAGTGCGACGCTTTGCCGAGTCATTTTTCTTTTCTGTTTTAAGCCAGCCTTGATAGGTAGATAGATAAACCAACTCATCCAGTAAACACAACAAGCGTGGATCCCGTCGAGTACGACGGACGTGAGGGGTGCTAATACCTTCCCCTTGCGTAACCGACTCCCAAACCCAGACAATGGTTGCGATGACCTTGTCTTATACCTTTTCGTCAGGTTTTTCCGATCGTTTCCTTTCCCGTTCTGAGGGATAAATAACGAAAGGTGGCGACTCTTCTGTTTTGCCGGCACCTTATTTTCGCGGAAGCGACAACTGGCGACTCTGTTGGGGATTTGATAGTTTCCTGGGATCCAACGTCCCGAATGCGAGTCAGTTTGGGGATCCGACGTCCCCTGCGAGAGTCAATCCTAGCGCTTGTATGATTACTTGTTGGGTTGTGTTTATTTATCGCATTTCACTTCCTGCATTTTATTTTCAGTATGATATGATTATCTGTACTGTTGTGGGAGGGGCATTTTGATGAGTGAGAAGCCAGACCCAGGCTTGAGTGAACATAGCATTAGTTGTGGAAATTAGTGGCAGGCACTAGTGTCTCATGAAATCCACGCTCAGACGAGGTTCTCCCGGTTGACTTCTTTTTCAACCCTTTAGGTTGAGGTGGTTGTTTGTTTGGAGGATTGTCGACTCTGGGGACCGATCATTTGTGATTCAGCCGAGTGAGGCCGCTTCATGAGCTGGTGATGCCACACCTTCTGGGTATCGTATCACCCCTCTTGAATGTCTGTGACGCTGATGAACGCATAGGATGCCGAACTTGAGTCAGTTTAGGTCCATACCTGTGAGCAGGGTTGGGTTTATTGCAGGAAACTTTGACCTTCAGACTACCTGGTTTTCTTGACAGTGAATCAGTTTTGTTGGTACCAGAGGTTCTTATCAGCAGATGTGTATTTGTTCTTGACAGAGCAGGTTTATGACTGGGATCTGAGGATCTCATCATCAGATATATAATTGTTCTTGACAGGGCAGAGCTTTGGTCCTGTATCAGAGGACCTTATATTCAGAGATATATGTGTGTGTTCTTGACAGAGCAGATTTATGATTGGGGTCTGAGGATCTCATCAGCAGATGTATGGTTGTTCTTGACAGAGCAGATTTTTGGTCCTGCGTCAGAGGTCCTTATCATCAGATGTTTGTTCTTGACAGAGAATATTTATGGTCCTGTATCAGAGGTCCTTATCATCAGATGATTGTTCTTGACAGAGCAGATTTATGGTCCTATATGTGTGTGTTCTTGACAGAGCAGATTTGTGGTCCGGTACCAGGGTTTTCTCCTTATCAGAGAAAGTGGTTGTTCTTGATAGAGCAGGATTATGGTTTTGTTGATACAGAATCTCCACAACACAGTTGCCTTGATCTCCTGCTGCATGATTGCATTTTACATTGCTTTGCATACTCATTTGCATTTCATTAACGTGTGTCTGTGTTGCAGGTACCGTTTTCCCCGATCCAGGATTTCTTACCTCCTATTGTATTGTTATGGGTTCTATGAGGAAGACCGTGGCTTACAAGTTCCCTGCCCCTGATGTGGTTCGGCTGACCGGTTTGATTGCTTTAGCAGATGATTCTGTGAGGGATGAGTTCAGAAAGTCCTACGGCAAATTGCTCAGCTTGGTTCGTAAACCTTATGCGTTTGAGTTGAATGGGTTGCACGCTCTGCTGCAGTTCTACGACCCTCCGTTGAGATGCTTCACTTTCTAGGATTTTGTTTTCGCACCCACGCTGGAGGAATATGCTGATTTGTTAGGTGTGCCTATCAAGAGGCATATGCCTTTTGTTCATATGGATATTGTGCCTGACCTGGCTGGTCTAGCTCCTTCACTTCATCTGGATGCCTCCGAGTTGGTATTGTCTAGTTGGAATAAGGTTCCTGGTTTCTCATTGCAATTCTTAGTGGGTAAAGCTCAGCAGTGTGCCAAAGATGGATGTTGGGTCGTGTTCAACGCCATCCTCGCTCTGTGCATTTATGGCATCATTCTGTTCCCCAATAAGCCCGACTTTGTAGACTTCGACGCATTTCATATCTTTGCATCAGGGAATCCAGTCCATACCTTGATAGGAGATGTCTACCATTCCGTCCACTACAAAAACGAGAAGAGAAGGGGCAAGAATGTCTCATGCTGTGTACCCTTGCTTTATAAATGGCTCGATAGTCATCTGCCCAAGAGGGGTCCCTTTGTTTCGTCTGCAGCCACAGCTGAGTGGTCCGAGCGTCTGATGAGTTTATCTGCAGAGGATATTGACTGGTTTGACAGAGATAGGCTGGGTACCGAGATTATCTTCAGTTGCAGCGGGTTTCCAAACGTACCTTTGATAGGCAGGAAGGGCTGTATAAACTATAATCTGTCTTTGCTGGTCCGACAGTTTGCTTATGCTTTGAGAGCTCCGCCGAGGGAGGAAGAGGTGCAGGAATCTTTGTACCTCACTGGTCTTCTAGAGGGGGATCTGTTATCTAAGCTTCAGCGCATTTGGAATGGCATCAGTAAGAGGGGAAAGCCATTGCTGGGGAGAAGAAACAATTAAGCCTACCCTCCGTATGTGACTTGGATCAGAGCCAGAGCAGATGCTATAGGGATGTCGTTTCTTCCTGCCAAGCCAGAAAGCCCTCCAATGATTGAAGAGCCTACTACTGTGCCCATTCAGCAGCATAATCAGGTGTTAGCGGAGCGAGATGAACTGAAGAGGGCAAACGAAGAACTGGAGAAAGAATTGGCTCAGCTCAGAAGTGAGAGAAACGAAGCCGTTCATTCCTTCAAAAGGCAAACAGAGCTGGTGAACCAGCTAGGTACAGACCTGACTAAGCAGATAGCCGAGCGTGAGCGCATGGGTCAAGACTTCAAAGCTGTCAACGACGTACTGGATACGAAGAAGCAGCACTTGGACGAAGCGTATCAGAGGATATCCAAGTTCAACCAGCACTAGAAGGCCTCCCTAGCCACCAGGAAAGAGCGGGAGGATAAGCTGATGCTACAAATCTCCAAGCTGGAAGCCCAGGTGAAGGCTAGTGAGAAGAGGTTTGATGAAGAAACCGCTCGCAGATACATCGCCGAAGGCCAGCTCAACAGGGCTCTTGCTAACCTGAACGAGCACAAACTGACGTTTGAGTCCAAGAAACGGAAGCTAGAAGATTGTTTCGGCGAAGGAGCATGGGAAGATTCGGTCGAAGGTCTTCAGTACACCATCATGAAAAGGGAATTACTCGTCGAAGGGTTACTCACTCTGCCTGATCATCCAGAAACGAAGGAGTTGTTAGAAGAGTTTCGCGCCCGTGGCCGTGCTTGACTATCTGTATTCCTTTTGTTGTGATCATTGTTGTATGCTGACCATCACCAGGCTTGTTGGTCGAGGTCATGCTATTGATTCATCTTGTACTCACTGACGTTGTGTACTGCCTTGATGGGCTTTCTTTATATATATGAGATTGTTATTTCCATGACTGGATTTGGACTTCTTATTATCAGCACTGGCACTCAGGCACTAGGATCGGGGGATATCTCCCTAATGCACAGACACACGTTTGCATTTGCATGAAGCATTTGCATAACGAGCACTTTGTTGTTTTTCCTAACCCTTTTGTGTTTTCCAGGTTGTTTCAGGTGGTTCCAGGATTGATCAGAGACCTATTCACCGCTATCCGACCAGAGCAAATCAAACCAGAATCATGGAGCAAGTGCAAACTGATGTTCAAGAACTCCGCGAAAGAATGGATCGCTTCATGGAGCTCATGCAAGTGGTCGCCAATGGCCAGGATCAGCTCAGAACCTTGGTTCAGCCCCTGATTTCAAGGGTCGATAGCAATGGCGTACTCCATGGTGGGATTGTGCCTACTCCTCCACCAGTTGAAACTCCACAGAATGGTGTTCCCGTGACCGGGGGAAACGGCAGTGCCAACGGCAATGTGATGGCCAACATGGGACTCAATACGACGGGCGTCGGTAATGGGAGTCTGGGAGCTAATGTCAATGTTGGGCTGGGCAACGGTAATGCCGGTGTTGGGAATCTGTTTGGGCCTCATCCATGGCTAGAGGATCGTCAGGACGATGTGTTCTCGCAGAGAGGTGCTGAAGGGGAGCTGAATGCTGAAGCACGTCTAAGTTTCAAGGCACTCGAGGATAAGATGAGAAATATCGAGAACCAGAACACCCTGGGCGTCGATATGTCCAAGTTGGGACTAATTGCTGATTTCAAGGTGCCTCCTAAGTTCAAGGTGCCTGACTTTGAAAAATATAAGGGCACCACTTGCCCTCGCGTCCACCTGAGATCGTACTACAGAAAAATGTCTGCTCATTCTGAGGACGAGAAGTTGCTGATGCACTTCTTTCAAGACAGTCTTTCCGGGCCATCCCTCGAATGGTACATGAGTCTGGAGCCTACTAGTGTGCGCACGTGGAAGGATCTTGCTGAAGCATTTGTGCACCACTACCAATACAATAGTGACTTGGCCCCGAACCGGGTTCAATTGCAGAATCTGTCGCAAAGGAACAATGAAGGGTTTAAGGAATACACCCAGCAGTGGCGTGAGTTGGCAGCCAGGGTTCAGTCGCCGATGGTTGAACGTGAGCTTGTGCAGATGTTCGTAGCCACCCTTCCAGGGGTTTACTATGAGAAGTTGGTCAGTGGTATGTATGGAACGTTCTCAGATCTCATTATCACGGGTGAGCACATCGAAAACAGGATCAAACTCGGGAAAATTCAAGGTGAGTCATCCTCAGCTGGAGGAGGAGGAAAGAAACCTTATAGTGGCAAAAGACGGGAAGGAGAAACGAGCGCTGTGACCAACGTTCGAAGGAAGGGTAAAGGTCCTCACCAGCAGGTGGCCAGTATAACTATCCCGGCAGTTCAACAGCCACAGCAGCAACCAAATCAACACGGATACAGAAGGTATCAGAATCGGGCACCTTTGTCGAGCCGTCACCTCGAGACACCGCCCATGTCGTACGCGCAACTCTTGCAGACTTTGCTTCAGCTACAGTTGATCCAGAAGAGAACGCTGGCTCCCTTGACAGGGGCGCCGCCGCGAGGTTATGACGCAAATGCAACTTGTGAGTTTCACTCAGGGGCACTAGGCCACACAATAGAGAATTGCAAAGCCTTCAAGCACAAGGTACAGGACATGGTGGATGCCAAGATCATCAACTTCTCGGACAATGTGCCAAATGTCACGAAGAACCCTATGCCGAATCATAGGGGAGGTGGAGTGAACGCCATTATCAAAGACGAGAGTTCAGATTTGTTGACTGACGTCAGAGATCTGAAGACGCCGCTTAGCTTCGTTAAAGCTAAGTTGATGAAAAGGGGTTTCTTTCCAGGTTGCGGAGAGCTGTGTATGGACTGTGCCACGAGTCCTGATGGATGTGAACAGTTGGTAGAAGGAATTCAAAGTCTGATGACTGAAGGGATTTTACAGTTTAGCCGGAGGGCCGAATGCGGATCAGGAGAGGTAGTGCTGAAGCAAGATGATGAGGTCGCCACCATCACCATCCCTCGCTAGACGATAACTATTTCTGCGCCCAGGCCGCCCATAATTACCATCACCCAAGCTGGGCCAATACCGTTCGAAAGCACTAATGTCGTCCCATGGCATTATGGGGCTGAAGTCTACTGCAACGGACAGATGTTGGAGCTAGAACCGTTTGGGTCGTCTGTGGAGAACCTTGCGGGAATCAGTGGTATTACTCGCAGCGGAGGAGTGTTTGCACCACCCGAGGTCGTGGCGGACAAGGCGGTCAGAGCTGATGCAACTGATAAAGGGAAAAGTAAAGTCGTTAAAGAGATCCCCCGTGGGGTAGAAAAAGACTTACTCGTTAAAGACGCCGAGGAATTTATGAGGTTGATTAAAAAGAGTGACTACAAGATTGTGGATCATCTCCATCAGACACCCTCGAAGATTTCCATTCTGAACTTGTTGCTGTGTTCTGAAGCACACCGCAACGCGTTGCTGAAGGTGTTGAACGCCGCATATGTACCGCAGGAAATATCGGTAAATCAGCTAGAAGAGGTCGTAGCCCATGTGAATGCTGGAAATGGGTTAGGGTTCACTGACCTAGAGCTGACGCCGAAAGGGAGGAACCATAATAGCGCCCTACACATCTCGATAGAGTGTAGGGGAACGATTATGTCGCACGTGTTAGTGGACACGGGTTCGTCGTTTAATGTTCTTCCGAAGAAGGCATTAATGAAGTTGGATACTCGTGGAGTGATTTGCACACCCAGTGATCTGGTTGTGAAGGCGTTCGATGGGACCAAACGCCATGTTTTCGGGGAGGTGACCCTGCCAATCCAAGTCGGGCCGGAAACGTTCGACACGGTCTTTTATATTATGGACATCATGCCTGCCTACAGCTGTCTCTTGGGCCGGCCGTGGATCCATGCTGTTAGAGCCGTGACCTCCACGTTGCACTAGAAACTCAAATATGCTGTCGGGGGTAGCATCGTAACTGTGTGTGGCGAGGAAGACATAATGGTGAGCCATTTGTCGTCCTTTAAGTATGTTGAGATGGATGGAGAAATCCATGAGACTCTATGCCAAGCGTTCGAAGCTGTCAAAGTGAAGGACGTAGCTCCTGTAGTCACGGAAAAGCCAGAGATGACTCTCTCCTCATTCAAGGAAGCTCGGGACGTTGTCCAAGCCGGATCTACCCCAGGCCGGGGGAGAATTTTGGAGATACCTAACAAGCAAGACAAGTTTGGGTTGGGATATTCTCCTGAAGCTGAAGCTTCTTCTTCTAGCAGTGCGTCGCGAGGTAAGGGGCCGATCCAGTTTACTAGTGGCGGAGTGATTTTCGAAAGCATCGACGCGGTGTCTGAAGACAGCGGAGATAGCGACTGTGACCTCGACTCTTGGATCCAGCCAAGCAAGCCAGGCGAGGGCCTTACCAACTGGTCCGTCAAGGATATCATCCAGATGACAAGCGAAGAGTAATGATTTACTTTTTCCAATCATTGTACAACCCTATGTCCTACCCGGGGCATAGTGGTTTTATTGTCAGGGCCTTGTTGGATTATGTACATGCATTTTGTTAATAAATTAAAGGCGTTTTCTTCGTATTCAAATATTGTGATCTTTGTTATTCCTGTTTTATATTTCTTTTGAAAAACAGCAAAATGGCAATGAGGTTTGTGCTAACCTGCATATCCTTGTTTTAAGCTTAACCCTTGTTATTGCAGGATCCACATAGCAGATGACATCGACTCTGGACCTTCTACGGCTCACTTCGACTTCGACTGCCCGATCTATCAAGCCGAAGAAGAGATTGATGAAGACGAAGACCTTCCTGAAGAGTTGGCCCGCTTGTTGAAACAAGAGGAGAAAGTTATTCTGCCTCATGAAGAGGAGATTGAGATCATAAATCTGGGTTCTGAAGAACTCGTCAGAAACGTCAGGATAGGGGCTGCATTGCAGAGTGATGTCAAGCGGAGATTGGTCGAGATGCTAAGAGAGTATAGTGACGTCTTTGCTTGGTCGTACGAAGATATGCCCGGACTTGATACTGATATCGTGGTCCACCACTTGCCGTTGCGAGAAGATTGTCCTCCCGTTAAGCAGAAGCTTAGGAGGATGAGACCAGATATGGCCGTTAAGATCAAAGAAGAAGTGCAGAAACAGCTTGATGCTGGCTTCTTAGCGGTCACTACTTACCCTCCGTGGGTCGCCAACATAGTGCCTGTACCGAAGAAGGACGGTAAGGTACGAATGTGCGTCGATTATCGGGATTTGAATAGGGCGAGCCCTAAAGATGATTTCCCGCTGCCTCATATCGATGTGTTGGTCGACAATACAGCTCAGTTCTCCGTATTTTCGTTCATGGATGGCTTCTATGGCTACAACCAGATCAAGATGGCGCCGGAGGACATGGAGAAAACGACGTTTATCACTCCTTGGGGAACATTCTGCTACAAGGTAATGCCTTTCGGTCTGAAGAACGCAGGGGCAACTTACCAACGAGCAATGGTTACTTTGTTTCATGACATGATTCATCATGAGATTGAAGTCTATGTTGATGACATGATTGCGAAGTCCCAAACGGAGGAGGGACATCTGGTCAATTTGCTGAAGCTTTTTGAGAGGCTTAGGAAGTTCAGGTTGAGGCTGAATCCTAACAAATGTACTTTCGGAGTACGGTCCGGAAAGTTACTGGGGTTTATCGTGAGCGAAAGAGGCAGCGAGGTTGATCCTGCGAAAATAAAAGCGATACAAGAAATGCCAGTGCCAAAAACAGAAAAAGAAGTTCGTGGTTTCCTGGGCAGAATAAACTACATTGCAAGGTTTATTTCTCAGCTCACGGCCACGTGTGAACCGATGTTCAAACTGTTAAAGAAAGATCAGGCGATTATCTGGAACGAGGATTGCCAGAAGGCATTCGACAAGATAAAGCAGTATCTTCAGGAACCTCCAATCTTGATACCCCCAGTGGCCGGACGGCCTTTAATCATGTACTTGACAGTTCTTGAGAATAGTATGGGTGTGTTCTCGGCCAGCACGACAAGACGGGCAGAAAGGAGCATGCCATTTACTACTTGAGTAAAAAGTTCACAGATTGTGAATCTCGTTACTCGATGCTGGAGAAGACGTGTTGTGCACTAGCCTGGGCTGCCAAACGTTTACGACAGTACATGCTCAATCACACCACCATGCTAATTTCGAAGATGGATCCGATCAAGTACGTCTTCGAGAAGCAAGCGCTTTCGGGCAGGATTGCCAGATGGAAAATGGTGTTGACAGAATATGATATTCAGTACGTGTCCCAGAAGGCCATTAAGGGCAGCGTATTGTCTGATTACCTGGCCGAACAGCCGATCGAGGATTATCAGCCTATGAATTTGAATTCCCTGATGAGGATATCATGTTTCTCAAAGCGAAGGATTGCGATGAATCGTTGCCCGACGAGGGTCCAGATAGGAAATCCCAGTGGAAATTGATATTTGACGGGGCGGTTAATTCTTACGGAAGTGGCATTGGGGCGATCATCACGACTCCCCACGGATCCCATGTCCTGTTCACTGCGAGACTGACGTTTCCAGTCACCAATAATGAAGCGGAGTACGAAGCATGCATCATGGGTCTAGAAGAAGCAATTGATTTGAGAATCAAGAACCTAGATGTATATGGTGACTCGGCGCTTGTGATCAACCAGATTAAAGGGGAGCGGGAGACTCGTCAATCGAATTTGGTGCCGTACATGAACTATGCCAGAAGGCTGCTTCCGTTCTTTGATCGAGTGGAACTCCATCATGTGCCCAGAGCAGAAAACCAGATGGCTGATGCCTTAGCCACGTTGGCTTCGATGTATAAAGTCAATTTTTGGAACGAAGCTCCAAGAATTGTCCTTTCTCGTCTTGATAGACCTGCATTCGTCTTTGCAATCGAGGAAGCCTCCGACGGCAAGCCATGGTTCCATGATATCCAGACTTTCCTTATGACTAAGGAGTATCCTGCGGGTGCGTCAACCCAGGATAAGAAGACTCTGAGGAGGCTGTCTGGAAATTTTTATCTCAATCCTGATGGAGTTTTGTATAAAAGAAACCATGATCTCGTGCTACTCAGATGTGTAGATGAGAAAGAGGCGAGTATGCTCATGGAAGAAGTCCATGAAGGCACATTTGGTACGCACGCCGGCGGGCATGCTATGACAAGAAAGATCCTGAGAGCAGGATACTACTGGCTGACGATGGAATCAGATTGCTTTAAATTCGGAAGAGATGTCATAAATGCCAAATTTACGTTGATAAAGTTCATGTGCCGCCGTGCCCGTTGAATGTCATGTCCTCCCCGTGGCCGTTCTCCATGTGGGGCATCGACATGATAGGCAAGATCGAGCCCACTGCATCTAACGGTCATCGCTTCATTCTAGTAGTTATCGACTACTTCACCAAGTGGGTGGAGGCAGCCTCATACGCTAATGTGACCAAACAGGTGGTGGCTAAATTCATAAAGAGGGACATCATCTGTCGTTACGGAATTCCCGAGCGGATCATTACGGGTAATGGTTCGAATTTGAATAATAAGATGATGAAGGAGCTGTGCCAGAGTTTCAAGATTGAACACCACAACTCATCTCCTTACCGGCCGAAGATGAATGGCGCCGTTGAAGCGGCCAATAAGAACATCAAGAAGATTGTTCAGAAGATGGTTGTGACCTATAAAGATTGGCACGAGATGCTGCCTTTTGCGCTGCACGGTTATCGTACAATGGTACGTACGTCAACCGGGGCAACTCCTTTCTCCTTGGTGTACGGTATGGAAGCTGTCTTACCGTTAGAAGTGGAAGTCCCTTCTTTGCGAGTTTTGGTTGATGTGAAACTCGACGAGGCAGAATGGATTAAGAACCGACTAAACCAACTCAGCCTGATGGACGAGAAGAGGTTAGCATCGATTGCGCATGGTCGTCTGTACCAAAGTCGAATGAAGAAACCTTATGATAAGAAGGTGCGGCCTAGAAGCTTTCAGACGGGTGATCTCGTCCTGAAGAAGATTCTTCCTCCACACTCCGATCACCGGGGCAAGTGGACTCCCAATTACAAAGGTCCGTATGTCGTCAGCAAGGTCTTCTCGGGAGGAGCGTTGTTGTTATCCACAATGGATGGTGAGGATTTTGCATCCCCAGTGAACGCGGACGCAGTTAAAAAAATACTTTGCTTGAAAGCGACCCGCTAGACAGTAAAAAGAGAGTCCAGGCAAAAATGGGGCATCCCGACGAACCATAAAAAAAAAGGAAAAAGGGTTCGGGCAAAAATTAGGGATATAAATTGAAAAAATGTACACCCGCAAAGTCGAAAACCCGGATGGGCGACTTTGGCAAAAAAGGGTATCCCGGTGAACTGAAAACCTGCAAAGGGCGGTTCACGCAAAAGTTAGGGATTTGAAAAAGCAAATGACTGCGTTCCACGTATGGACTTTCATTGTTTAGTGGTTTGGAAGACCTGAGGGCCGTTTATCCGAATCAATCTCTTCTGAAGCTGAAGCGTCGGAGAAGTATCGAAGTCGAGTGGGTCATAGAGGGATCAACTCATGGTGTTCGTCTACGCCTCGTTGCCGACATTTGTATATACTGATGTATATTTATGTTTTATTTTTGTGCGGCTTCCTCATTCCAGGAGCTTGCATCTGTTGTAAAACATTTTTACCCATTCAGGGGTTTGTTATCAATAAAATGTATACTATTCAACAATTCTGTTTGTCTGTTTAGCATTTATCTGTTTCGTTTGCGAAAAAGAACGCCGATGTTTTTAATAAAATGCGCATACATAAACTTACTGGCCTAGGCCACTGATTGTTGAAACAATGAATTACTTGAACATTGTCATGAGATAATAACCTTGATAGGTCCCTTTGAGAGGGGCATCTTGTCTGTTTGTTTGTGTTGCTGCAGGTGTAGCATGTACCAGACAGTACGCCGTGTGCGTCCCCAAGCAGGATGATTCCTCCTTCTCCAGCAAAGTTCAGCAGCCTCTCCCCGCAGAGTCAGAACGTGAGATCGTGAGCATTGATATGTCTCCCCGGGCAGAGAAGATTCGCTCCCCAATCAGATGTATCCTGAAGGATCGTCATCTCCCCAGCTGAGTCATACGCTGAAGTATGCAGCCACTGATGGTTCAAGACTGAAGTCTCCAGCGGAATCGAGGTTCCCCACAGAGTCGTACTCTCCCCAAAGCAGAATGATTTCTTCTTCCCCAGCCGAGGTTGCAGATCCCCAAGGGAGCCGAGTCCTTGGAAAGCAGTTGGGACCATGACTGGTTTTCCCCAGTAGAATGTCGAATAGCTGATGCCGTATTTCCCCGCCGGAGTCGTTATCTCCAAGAAGGGTTAGCCGCGAAGGCCGTGCAGTTTATTCCCGCGATTGACATCGCTTTCCCTCAGCAGGTCCAGGTTCTCGTAGAGCTTCGTCCCCCTGCAGCAGTCAACTGAAGTTCACTCCCCCACAGAGCCCGATTGAGATTGGCGTGACCTTTTTCTCCTTAGCAGGATGATTCCTCCCCCTATTTGAGTGGTTCTTTCTCCTTGACAGAAGGATTCTCCCTTCAGCATTTATTTTGCTGACGGGATCGCATCATTTTGCATGACTGCATAGCATTTATCATAAACGTGTAGCATTTCCACCGTGTGGAACATTGCGCCATTGCCGAAGCATATGCATAATAAGCATGATCTAGGTTGTTACCGTTCTTGTTTTGCAGGTGTTCCGCCGCAGAATTTTTTGCTCAAGATGATTCTTGAATTCTCCCCAACGGAGTCGCTTGCTCAAGATGATTCTTGAAGTCCCCAGTAAAGTCTTCGGCCCAAGATGATTCTTGAATTCTCCAGCGAAGGCGTTCGTTTAAGATGATTCTTAAAAGCCCTAGTGCAGTCGCCAGAGTCGGTTGCTCAAGTGGACACTTAGAGTCCCCGACAGAGCGTTTGCTCAGAATGATTCCTGAAATCTCCAGCATAGTTATCGGTTCATGTGGATTCTTGAAGTCCCCGGCGGAGTTATTTGTCCAAGATGATTCTTGAAGTCCTCAGCAGAGTTGATTCATCCAGAATGATTCCTGGATCCCCGAAGCAGAGTTACTTGATAGTTCTCCAGAATCCCCAGCAGAGACGTGTCATCCCCAGCAGGTTCCTGAACAGCGAAGTTGAAACTTCCCTTGAAGACTTGATGATTGAAGTCTAACCGTGTTAACAAAGCAGTTCTCTCAGCTGATGCGGAGTGCCTGATGGCAGAAGTTTGGATATCCCCAACTGGCTCATGATTGACCCAGAATTCTGTTCTCGACCTACTGATGAAGTCCGGCTGATGCCCAAAAGCTTTCTTTGAATGCCCGACGGCATGATTTAACTTGATTGTTGACCTGATGAGTCCCGAGGAATCTTGATGCCTGGCGGCATGATCGACCATGTATTACCGGTTACTGTGTGACCGATTCTCCAGCTAGTTGTCGTGCAGCTAATGTTTCAGTTTTCGAAGATTTGTTCCCGTCAGAGTATCGTGTACTCGGGCAGTTGGCAAATTTCCGGGTTTGTCGGTATTCAACCACCTCGCACCTTGATTGGTTGAGAGTCGTTCACTTCTCACCCAGTCAGGTTCAAGCCGTTTGAATAGGGGCAGCTGTTGCACCCTAAAATTTGACCAATATTTCTTTACTTAGCTTATGTTTCATTTCATTCACATTAGCATTATCATTTGCCTTTCATAGACATGTATGCAGGAGATCAAGAGGTATAATTACCAATCAAGGGCTACACAAGAGTTTGAAGCTAGCTAAGAAGGTTATTCAAGTGTTCAAGGGTTGATATCTTTGTCAGAGAAGTTAAAAGATCCTCAGAGAGAGTGGTTGAAACCAAGGGTGTGTGCCTCCTAACTTGAGAGTTGTGGGGAGTCCTCAGATGATTCTGAAGCCATGAAGTTGGACTTGAGGTCTTGAGAGAGCTTATGAGAAGTTTTGAAGATCACTTTGAGGCCTAGACAGGTCATTGTGCAAGGTTAAGAAGACTCAGCCATGAGTGGTGTAATTAGGGTTTGACTGAGTCAACCCTAGGTCAACTGATGATTTGGAGAGGGTTGAGACCTAATACAAGAGCCATGTGATCATGGATTGATGAATTGAGATGCTATAAGGATGATTCCAAGGTCAACTCATCATGATTGAAGAGTTTGAGAAGTTTCAAGCTAGGGTTTCTAAGGCTTGACAGTGTAAAATCCCCTAGTTTGACCCCTATCTTCAAGGCGGTTTAGCTCAAGATGTGATTGTCATCTCATCTTGCCCCCAACATGAATGTTGTAGAGCTTGTTCTTAGCTTGAGTTTGAGTACTAGAAGTCCTTGATAGGATTTCTAGAGCTCAAGTTATGACCTTGACAAGTTACAGGTCATCTGAGGTATGTGAATCTGGGGCCTTGAAAGTCACCCAACTTGCATCAAACTTTTGCCCAAGAAGGATGATTCCTATGAACTTTTGGTCAACATTAATGTTGTTCCTTATCTTCTTAGCTTTCTAGAGAATACTAGAAGTCCTTGATAGGATTTGTAGAACTCAAGTTATGGCTTTGACAAGTCAAGGGCATTTTGGTCATTTGGAGATTATAGGTCATTTCAAGCATAAGGCCATAACTCCTATTTCCAAGCTTCAAATGGAAAAATATTCAACATAAAACTTGCTTAAAATGATGTTTTAAGGCTAGTAAGGAGGTCATTATATGTTGAAAAGGCTTGTAGCTCAAAGTGGTAAAAATGACCTAAAATGGAGGCATAAGTTAAATAAGTCAAAGTTGGAAATTGCAATTTTCAAGCTACACATCCAAACCATGGCATGTAATATACCATTTTGACTCTAGAAAACATTTTAAATATAATGGTTTATCCACATTTTTGATTTGAGGTCTAAATCATGGACTTGCTTTGGAAAATGGTTACTTGCATATTAAGTTACATATACAAAACATAAGGAAGATCAATGCACAAGCTAGAAAAGCATCCTAACATCTCATGCATCTCATCTAAGGAGATTTTAAAAGGAGAACAAGCTGCTGCAAGAGGTATAACATGGACTGGTGTAGGCTTGGCTTGAATTCAAAAACTCATGACATGAGAATCTCAAATTCTCATTGGATGCTTCTAGAAAGTTCTGGATGGTTCAGAACCATCCTATATATTGATTAGAAGCTGATCAGATGCAAGGTTGGTGAGAGAGGAGAGTAAGATTGCCATTTCATTTGGTACCTTGCAAATTGAAATCGTTTTCAGAGTTACACACCATTTCCATTGATTCTTTCTATTGTAACATCTTCCATTGATCATACTGAGTGGATCCATACCAAATTGAGAGCAAGATCATGAAGAATTGAGAAGATAGCATTTGGATTTGGCAAGAAGCAAGTCACCATCGGATTCTGAGATTCAAGTACCTTTGATCAAAACTTTTGCAAACAATAGCAAGATCTTGGCACAAGGAGTGATTCTGGAGAGATTGAAGGGTTGAATTGAAGATTTGATCTATCTGTTATTCAGAAATTTCCAGGTTTGCAACTTTTACTCTACACCTTAATTTAAGCACATTTAGTTAGGTTTGTTAGTATAGAACGGTTAGAAACAAGTAGGAGATGGATTCTGGAGATTTTGAGATCATTTGGAGAGGATCAAGATGATGACACCATTTCTTTATTGATCAAGAACATGAGGTGTAGTGAGATATAACATGAGTTCTATAGCAAGTTTTAATCAGGGTAATATGGTGAGTATGCTGGTATAATCAATTTCAAGAATGGTCAGAATTGAGATTTGAGCATAATTTGGATGCACTATCGGGTTTAGAGATTGAGGATGATTCTTTGAATTCTAAGACTATGGTTATGATCAGTATGGAATTTAGAGTAGATTAGTATTTTAAAAGATGAATTTCGAGTGATATTTGAGGTTCTGCGAATGGAGGGAAGTTGATACTATGAAGCTCTGTTTCCATGGATTCTTGCTTCCAAAACCCTGGCTGAAGGTAGGTGATGACTCAATGGCCGTTGGATCATGCAAAGACTCATTGACCGGACTTAGATCTAAAGGCCGAGATTTGATTTCATGTTTTGAAGAGGGAAAGTCTGAAAACGATGAAACACAGCCGTTTCATTTATTTTTTCGTTTGGGCTTAAGGAAATAATTGCTAATCACACCCCCATCCATGACCCAGTCTTGATTTGCACTGCATATCCTTACTTATTGCACCGCGTATTTTTTCTTTTTCCTTATATTTTTGATTTGTTTTCTGATTAAATACATGGGCTTAAGCACTTTTGCTGCGCGCACCCCCATTTAAGCACATCATCCATAAAACACTGCATATCATTGCTAAATACACCAACTGTTTTCACATTTTATTTTCTTTTTCTTTATTTTTATTTAAACTTTAGAAAATCATATTAAATAGAAAAATAATGATTTTGGCATGGGAATTTTTCCTCCTATTTCACGTTTATGTCTAAAAAATTATAAAATCAAAACATTTTCATTTCACGCATTTTTAATATTTTTTGTATATTTTCTCTTTTAATAGCTTTTTAATTCATTTTATGTTGATGCATAGTTTTGTAGAATTTTGTTTAGCTAGTTCCCTTTATATTTTTGCACCATTTTTTTTAGGATAGTTAGATTAGGACTTTAGCTCCCCTCTGGATTTATTCCTTAATTTTGTGATTAGTTTTTGATTAGTTTTGATTAGATGACTTTAGGTGGTGTAGATTTAGGTCAATCCTTAACATAGGTCCACAATAACACTAGAATTTTGGGTTTTTAGGTCAAGTTAGATATTGGGACATATAGGGTATTAAGGGTAGTTATATAGGATCCCCTAGAAATTATATTAGATTTTAATATAATAGTATACTATTTTTAATTGATTTTTGTAATTGATTGTTGTTTGTGTTGCCCTGGTGGGCTTGTATTTTGTTTTGCTTGGCTTGGTGGGCTTGGTCTTGCTTTGTGGAGCATGGAGGAGCATAGTGGAAGACTTGAAGATTGAAGAAGGAGCTTTAGATCTTGAAGACTTGTTTGTTTTGTTGTTGTTTTAGGGTTAGGAATTAAGTAGAGCTTATACTTAGTTAATTTCTTTCTTAAACATGGATGGTATCTTTCACCTCCATTCCTCCCAATGATTAAAAGTCCTCCCATGGTATTCACCTCCCTCCTTTGGAGGGATAAGTGATGGTAACTAGGAAGTAGAACTTTTGAGGGAACCCTTCTTCTGATGTTAAAACCTTATAGGCCTCCTTTGGTGGTCAATAAGCAGTTTAATATCCTAGCTTATCCAGTTAAGTGATTTCTTCTGGTTTGAGTATCTTGAAGATGTTGGGCTTGAGTGTGAAGATGAAGACTTCATTGAAGAGTGTGGAAGAGGATGATTCCCTGAGCATTGCCATTGTAGCTGAAGCTTGAAGAGCATGAAGAAACAAGTTGATACTTGAAGACCCAATGAAGATCCAGTAAAGACTGAATGAAGAGCTGAGGCTTAAAGACTGAAGGATGAAGTTGACATTTCCAGATGATTGAGGACTACTTTGAGAAGTTGAAGCTTGTAGGAAGAGAAGACCAAGTTGACACTGGTAAAGTAAGAGAGCTGAAGCTTGAAGACTGAGTTGATACTTATGAAGAGGATTCAATTGAGATTGAGTGTAGAGCTGAGCTTGAAGAACAGAGGATGAGTTGATACTTACTTTGAAGCTTGGAGATCCTAAAGGAATCAAGTTGATACTTTTGGTTAAGAGTGAAGCCTGAAGGTGGAATTGACTAAGGAGCTGAAGCTTGAAGAAGAAGATTAGGTTGAAACTTATGTTGAAAGGCTGAGACCTGGAGAAGCAAATTGATATTTGTCATGAAAGATGATAATCCTGAAGGGTGCTGGAGGTCTGAAGACTGGATTGCTGTTAGAAGAGCTGAAGCTTGGAGTTGGAAGAGAAAGTTGTTGATCTGCTTTCTTGTTTGTTTTCTTTTCTGTGTTGATGTGTCTTGTTTGACTTGCTTGATGCATTATAATAAGTTCATATCTAGACTAACTTTAATCTAGGAGCATGATTGCACTAGAGGTTGAGTTGCTCCCTCTGCTTGTATTGTTACTGTATGGCTTTGCTTGCGGGTATTCGGTAGAGCCCTGCTCCCTTGCCCATGTGGTTTATTTTGCTTGATAGCATGTTATTTCCTCTGTATGATTGCAGTTTATTGTATTCTGCTTGATAGCATGTTTTAGTTCTTCAGTATGATTACTGTTATTCATATCTGGCTTGAGGTTGAGATGAGCTTGTGGAGGTTGCTGCCCCACACACATTTCCTCCCTCACTTGCATTGCATGCATTTTACAGTCGTTTACTATATTACTGTTTACTGTTTAAGCTGATGCTTCATCTGTTTCTGTGTATCATTGACATGATCCCTTAGGACTCTCATTTCCTTTGATAAGGAAGTGATGATAGAACTTTAGGTTGAAACCTATGCATGATAACTTCTAGGAGTTCCCTGTTTCAAACTTCAACTATATGATGAATCCTTGGCATGATAACAATAGGACTTGACAGTCTCCCCGTAGTTGAGCCTGCTCTATTCTCACCTCAAAACAGCTTAAAATACAGTAATCAGGAATGACTTCTTTCGTACGTTACGAGCCTTAAGCTACCTGAGAAAGGATTGTTGGAGAGTTTCTTTTCAACTGTCTGGATGTTTAGTATGGCACCCTTTGGGTGACATGCGACGCATTCACTCTCAGGTCATAGTCTCTAGTGCGATTGAAATTGCAAACACAATAAAAAACACTTCTTCCGTAAAAGACAGAAAACAAACTTCAAACCTTTTTACCCCGTGGGCCCGTAATTCAAAGGAAGCTTTTCTGAAGAAAAGAGTGTCGTTAAACTTCAGCGCCAACGCAAACAGGCTTTGTCCCTAACTGCTGGAACTGCTGTTTAACCCTACTCGATAAAACAGATGAATCTGAATCCCCGTAATCCGTAGTATCCCGAACTACGTAAGCTCTGATCTCTCATACTTGTTGAGAGTACGTAGGCACAATACTGACGTATTGGCGAGCCACCTTCCCCGTAACCCGTCGTAGGTCGAACTACGTTGACTCTGATTTCTCGTTCTCTGATGAGAATACGTAGGCATAAAGTGCGACGCTTTGCCGAGTCATTTTTCTTTTCTGTTTTAAGCCAGCCTTGATAGGTAGATAGATAAACCAACTCGTCCAGTAAACACAACAAGCGTGGATCCTGTCGAGTACGACGGACGTGAGGGGTGCTAATACCTTCCCCTTGCGTAACCGACTCCCGAACCCAGACAATGGTTGCGATGACCTTGTCTTATACCTTTTCGTCAGGTTTTTCCGATCGTTTCCTTTCCCATTCTGAGGGATAAATAACGAAAGGTGGCGACTCTTCTGTTTTGCCGGCACCTTATTTTCGCGGAAGCGACAGGTCATAGCACTTCTTTATGCTTTTACTCCTTCAGCATCAACTGGGTGAGTATAACCATCAACTATGAGATCCCAAAGATCTACGTCATAACTAAGAAAGAAACCTTCAATTCTAACTTTCCAATAGTCAAACTTTTCACCATCAAAGACTGGTGGTTTGACACTGTAATGATCTTTCTCATCTTGAATAGGATTAGAATTAGCTGCAGCTATGATATCTCATACAAATACTGGATCGATAGTGAACACGGTGATGTGTTGATAAAACTTTTTATCTCAATCAGAATCAGAGCTCTGATGTCAATTGAAGGTGTGAGAAAACACAAGAAAGGGGGGTTTGAATTAGGTTTTTAAAAATGAAAGCTTTTTGTGAAACTCAAACAAAGATCACAAATAGACTAACAAGAGAGAAGGACACACAATATATCCTAGTTCACTTGAAAACTATCAAGCTAATTCAGTTCACCCGCCAAGGTGATTTTGCCTTATACACAAGGACTTAATCCACTATAATCAACAGATTACACTGCACTAGAAACAGCTAGTGACTAACAACAAAGACTAACAATCTCTTCTTAAGGATTATGACCTAACTGTTCCCTTAAGGAAATACAATATGCACTAACAACTGTTGCTGACTAACTGTTGTACCCCAAAATTTGACCAACCTTGTTCTTGTAACTTGGCTTATGTTTTCATTTCATTTCGCATTTCATCTACATATCATTTAGGTCGAGCATTTATCGCATTTTTGCTCATGTTATCGGTCAGAGTAGATTATCGGAATTACAGTTGCTTTGCTCGCGTTTCAGGCGATTCAAGTCAGTTCAAGTGATGAGTTCTATGTCCAGATCGAACAAATTTGTTCTTTTCCCAGTGATTCAGTCTGTGCTGATATTTTCGGTTGCGTTTCGGTGCTCGCACTTTTTACGTTTATTTTGCTGTATTTTTGTGATTTTATTTCTATTTTTTTGCTTTAATTTCCCTTTTAGAATATTTAAATAGATTTTTATTAATTTTGTCTAGATTATTAGAATTTAGTTAGAAGTAGTTTTTATTTATTTATTTTTTTAATTTTTAGAATTAGTTTTTATTAAGTTATAGATTTATTAGAAATTAGTTTTTTAAAATAGTCTTAGAATTTTAAATAGATTTTCATTAGAATTTTATTTTAATTTAGATTATTTTCATTTAGTTATTAGAATTTTAGTTTTAAAATTAACTAGAGTAGAATTTTTTTTTGAAAATATAATTAGTTAGAATTTTATTTTAGAATAGTTTTATTTATTTATTTATTAATGTTTTATTAGAAATTAGAAATTAATTAGATTAGATTAATTAATTAAAACTAGTTAGAATTAGTTTAGAGTTAGGATTTTAGATTAAGTTTTGTTTTAAGTTGATTAACAAAATATTAAATCAAAAAGAAAAAGGACAAGCTTGATAGCGACACATTGCAGCCATATAAAGCCCTCTACTATTCATCACCATCTGGAAAGAAAAAAAAATCTAAGCTGCCTCCTTTTGTGAACTGTTCATCTTCTTCAAGTTGGAACCCTAGCAAAACCAGCCGCCGGATTCCTCCTATTTTCGCACTATTCATTATCCGACCATATCCTCTTCAACTCTCCACCACTACCACGACCGCCGTCACCTCTTCCTCCTCTCTCGCGGCCGCTACTAAACCCCCTTCGTGAACCCCTCTCTGTTTCTTCAACCTCCATTAAACCCCAATCGAAATGTCCTCTAACCATTCTCCTTCAAACTCGCGAGTCACTCATAAACCACTATCAATTCACCCTTTTCTAAATCAGAATCCAATTTTGAAACACCACAACAACCCATCCAAAAATACACCCATTTTCGAGCTCCACCAAACTCTTCCTCCTTCAAATGACCCAACTCCTTCCATTTCCAACACCTTCAATCTCTTCTCCTTCTGAAAACGGAAACCCAAACGCCTTCCAACCTGAATCATCATAACTCGTTCAACCAACACCATTTTTAGACCCCCTTCAAACAACCTCAAACCCTCAAACTTTTCATAAATCAAACCCAAAATCCAGAACAGAAGAAGTAAAACGGATTTGAATCAAAATCAAAAATCAACAAAAAACTTGTGATCGAAAATGAATAGCGAGAGTTTGAACGAGTGATTGACGGTAGCATTTCGAAGAAGGTCGGTAGCACAGTCCTTCTACTACTTATAGCTCTCATGCCATTCACGTTTTGTTCTTCTTTTATTAAATAATTTTTCTTAAAAAAAAAAGAAAAGAGGATACTTGTTGTGGGTTTAAACGGGTCGTGAGGCCCATGTTAGCTTTCTGAACACCCTTTTTTTGCTTTGTTTTTTTTTTTGACAAAAATAGTTTATTAATTTATTTGTTAACTTTTTCTTATTATTATTAGTTTAATTAATGTAATATATTATGTAATATATTTTGTATAAACTATTTTTTTTAAGTTTGTAAATACTTTTTAAACAATTTTCTTTTTATAATTTGTTTATATTAGACTTTTTATATATTTATATATATTTTTTAGAATATTTTTTTTAGAAGTTAGATTTTTTCTTTCTCATTTATCATTGGACATTTTATTTCAACTTTTATTTTCAAACTGATGAACCTTTTGTAGAACCTTATTCCGAAGGTTACTAAAACATAACTCTGTGTTCATCCTTTGAAGGGATTACCGTCTTACGAATCGTTGTTCTGATGGAAAACATTTGAGGGTTAGTGCATGGGACTTTGTTTAAAGGCTTTTGGGATACCCTCTTATAAACAGTAGATTGCCCACCTGAGGTGAGGGATATCTTGTTGTATTACCTTGCAGGACCTATGACCTTGACCCTGTTGTTGTTCTGTTATCATATGCATTCATAAAACATTGCATTGCATAGCATTATTACATATCAAGGGACTTAAGAGACTGTGATTATCTCAGGTATTGGAGAACACGATGACTGATCAGAGAAAGTGAAGCACAAATTCCATAAAGTTTAAAGAACCAAAATTGGAATTGATTCAAGACCTTTTGATTGATGTGCCGAAGGCTATCAAGATCAACTTTCAAGGGAAGCATGGGAAATTGCTTGATCTTCTCCATTCTAGAGTCAATACTTGGGATTTATTCGCAATGCCTCAATTTTATGATGAGTCTCTCAGATGCTTCACCTTCCAAAACTACCAGTTGGCTCCTACTCTTGAAGAATATTCTCACCTTTTGAATATCAAGATTAAGGATCAACCTATCTACATCGGCCTGGAAGAAGATCCAAAGCCTTCTACCATTGCTCTTACTCTCCATATGACCAAAGGGGAAGTCGAAGATAGCCTAGCCAACAAGGGAGGTACTCCAGGATTTCCTTTGAAGTTTCTACTAGACAAAGCCGCCCAATACAAGACCATTGGGGATTGGGAAAGGTTTGGTATTACTGTTGTTCTGATGATCTATGGGGTTGTCCTATTTCCAAACATAGACAATTTCATAGACATCACTGCCATTATTCTCTTCATGCAGAAGAATCCTATTCCTACTCTCCTCGCCGATGTTTACCACTCTATTCATTGGAGGAGTGAAAAGAAGACAAGAATGGTCCAATGTTGTTTTCATCTGCTGTTCAAATGGTATGCTTCCCATCTACCGAAGAAAGGGTCGTTTATGGAAAACAAGGAGAAGTGTAAATGGTCTCAATGCATTATGTCCCTAGTGGCCAGTGATATTGCTTTGTATTCTCATGAATATTATGATGTTGAGATCATTTTTAGCTGTGGGGAGTTTGGAAATGTACATCTGATTAGTAGAGCTGGTTGCACCAACTACAACCCAGTCATGGCATTACGTCAGTTGGGTTATGCTATGGAGGATGAGCCTGAAGCGGAGAAAGTTCAAGGCTTCTTTTTGCTCGCCACAACAGAAGATCCTGCGTTTTTCAGGAAGATTGCTAAAGCATGGGCCAAGATCCATACGAAGGGGAGGAAAGAGTTGAAAGCAAAGAATTGTGTGGCTAAAGAGCCATATAACCGATGGTTGCTAGCTAGAGTGGCTGAAAGGTCGCTGCCATTTCCCCCAGAACCATCCATGCGAGAAGAACCTCCTGCTCCCACTCATGTGTCTATGGAAGAGTATGAGAAACTAAAGCTAGTGGTAGAAAAGTTGACTAAAGAGAATCAAGACCTTCAGGCTGAAATTCACCAAGCAAGTGTGGAGAAGGGACAATACAAAAGGAAAGTAGAGTTTGAACAAGACCAAGCGGCTGAGAGCAGCAAGAAATCGAAGTTAGAAATGGATATGAGAGTCATGTACCAGAATGGTTTCGAAGGGGCTGACGCATCATTGAAAACTCTCTGACAACGCCCAAAGGAAACTAAGGACTCTTATGATAGAGCATGACATTTATTTGAATTAGCTTCTGTTGAAAA
Organism: Lathyrus sativus; assembly: GCA_963859935.3. Lineage (NCBI taxonomy): Eukaryota > Viridiplantae > Streptophyta > Magnoliopsida > Fabales > Fabaceae > Lathyrus > Lathyrus sativus. The sequence continues at coordinate 179,711,717 of OZ012736.1, read as the reverse complement.
GAAGGAGACAAGGGAGAATCTCGAGGCCGACATTGAAGATCTCGAAGAGCAGTTGAGAAGAGCTTTAACTCTAGGGGAAGAGGAACGACGACTCAAGGAAGAGGCATTGAGAGCTTCATATGTCACTCCTAACACGTGGAATAACAAATGCTTAGAGTTGAAAACCGCTCAGGAAACAACCATTATATGGAAGAATTATTTTAAGGCCCTGAAAAGGGATAGTTCACAGTGGCTCAAAAAGGAGGCTCAGCTTAATGAACTGTTGGATACACATGTGGATTCTCTTCGATATTATCAGCCGACTCTAGACATGTGTCGTGCTAGGTACAATGATCTAGTGGAGCATTGTAACCTCATGATCTGTGATATTCCATGGAGGTTGGAAAGTGCGATTCAAGACTTAGAAGGGAGTGACGTCCCTCCTTTTGTTCATCACTTTATCCAGCTCTGTGACCAGATGTTTAGGAGATTCATGTTCGAGTCAAAGAAGCTTGAAGAGCGTCTCCAAAGGAGGCTTTTTAGTTATTCACTATTTCTCTCTTGTAGTATGAATTGTTATGTTCATCCTATTTGGCAATCATTTGTATTGGATCTTCTCTCAAAATTAATGAAAGTTTGCTTTTTGGCCTTAATTGTGTATTCTTTACTATTCATTCGCAGTTCTATAATACCGTTGATAATCATAAGTCTTGAAAGTCTCTTGAACATCATTCGAGCATTGCATATATATGCGCATCATTTTCGCATTCCATGAAACCCGACCTTACACACCGCTTGCACTTTCAGAACTAGAGCAAGCTGATTGCCAGGCATTCGTACAACACAAGAGGGAATCAACGAAGAATCATAGATCAGATGCAACAGGAATTGCAAGAGTTTAAGGACCGCATGGCGCAGTTCATAGACCTTATGCAGGGGGTCGCTAACGGTCAAGAGCAGCTTGGTTCAACCTTTGATTTCGAGAGTAGATGGAAATAGGGTTCTCCATGGTGGGCATACTGATGTGCCTCCTCCAGTTGACAATAGTACTCCACAAGAAAACATCGTTCCAACAGTTGTTGTTCCTCCGTGCAGAGGTAATCAGAATGAAGTTCATATTCCAGGTACAACGGGCGTTGTACATGGTAATGCTGGTCCTCAGTGGGAGGAGGACGAACAAGAGGACATCTTTTCCATGGGAGATCTTGGTGCGGGTCTGCAGTCTGACGCAAACAGAAGGTTCAAGATGATAGAAGAAAAGATGAGGAATTTTGAAAATCAGAATTCTCGGGGGCTAGATATGTCAAACTTGGGGCTGATCCAAGGTCTAAGGATCCCACTAAAGTTCAAGGTCCCAGACTTTGATAAATACAAGGGGACGACCTGTCCCAGGGTGCATCTTCGTTCATACTTTAGAAAGATGTCTGCATACTCTGATAATGAGAAGTTATTGATGCACTTCTTCCAGGATAGCCTTTCAGGTCCGTCCTTGGAATGCTATATGGGTTTAGAGCCGATCAACATCAGAAGTTGGAGAGACTTGGTAGAGGCTTTCGTTAGACACTATTAATATAATAGTGATCTGGCGCCTAACCGTGTGCAGTTGCAAAATTTGTCGCAACAGAGTAATGAGGGATTCAAAGAGTACGCCCAAAGGTGGCACGAACTTGCTGCAAGGGTTCAACCTCCTATGGTGGTGAGGGAACTCATTGATCTGTTTGTAGCTACACTGCCTGGTGTGTACTACGAGAAATTGGTAGGATATATGTATGGTAGCTTCTCAGATTTAATCATTATAGGTGAACGAGTTGAAAATGGGATTAAGTTGGGAAAGATCCAAGCAGGAGAGGGATCCACATTTAGTGGAGGAAGAAGGAATTTCAGTAATAACAAGAAGAGGGAAGGAGAAGCCAATGCAGTTTCAAGGTACAGGAACCAGAACAGGAGTAGGGCGCAACGTTCGCAACAATATCCTCAGCAACAGCTACAGGTTGCAGGTATTACTATTCCGCTGCAGCGCCACAACAACAGCAACAACAAAATTATGCATCGCACCGGTTTTAGAACCAAGAGAGGACAATGAACAGACAATTTGATACACCACTGATGCCGTATTCGCAACTTTTGCAGCATTTTTTGCAGCTTCAGTTGGTTCAGAAGAGGACGTTGGCACCTCTGGTTGACGCACCACCTCTGGGTTACGATGCGAATGCCAGATGTGACTTCCACTCAAGTGCACCCGGTCATCACATTGATAATTGTAAAGCTTTCAAGCATAAGGTACAAGACCTTATCGACAGTAAAGCTATCAATTTTACGCATGATATGCCCAATGTTGTCCAGAATCCTATGCCTAATCATGGAGCGGCTGGGGTGAACGCTATTGTTGGGGAAGAAGATCTAAATCTGGTGTTTAATATGGAAGAGATGAAAACTCCTTTGAGTTTTGTGAAGAGTAAGTTCTTGGAGGGTGAAGTGTTCACTGGTTGTGGAAAAGACTGTGAAGATTGTGTAGCTTATCTTAAGGGATGTAAAAGTCTGAAAAATCATGTGCAGCATATGATGGATGAAGGTGTACTACAGTTTGATAGGATCGGTGGGAAGAAAGACGAAAGGGTAATTAGTGAGGAGAAGGATGAGGTGGCCACAATTTCCATTCCTTATAGAACGATCAATATTTCTGCGCCACCGAGGCCAGCTACCATCATAATCACTAAGGCGGGGCCAATACCTTATGAAAGCACCAAGGCGATCCCATGGAACTATGGGGCCGAGGTCTTTTGCAATGGTCAAAAGCAGGAGCTGAAGAGTTCGCCGTTTGATTCTGTTGTTAATTTGGTAGGAACCGGTGGAGTAACCAGAAGTGGGAGGGTGTTTGCACCTCCAGAAGTAAATGTTGAAAGATCGGATAAGGGTAGAGGAGAGGTTGTAGTTGAAGAAAGTCCTTGGAGTGGTGAGAAAGAAACTTTATTGAAAGATGCAGAAGAATTTATGCGTCTAATCAGGAAAAGTGACTATAAGATTGTAGACCATTTGCAACAAACTCCGTCGAAGATTTCCATCTTATCATTGTTATTGTGCTCTGAGGCACATTGGAATGCCTTGCTGAGGATTCTGAATAATGCATATGTACCGCAGGAAATCTCCGCGAATCAAATTGAAGGAGTGGTAGCGTACGTCAACACTGGGAACGGGCTAGGATTTGCTGATCTTGATTTGACCCTCAAAGGAAGAGACCATAATCACGCCCTGCATATCTCCATTGAATGCAGAGGGGCTGTACTATCGCATGTGCTGGTGGATACTAGGTCTTCACTTAATGTGTTACCCAAGAAAGCTTTGATGAAGCTGGACACCCAGGAAGTAATGTGCATCCCAAGTGATTTGGTAGTACGAGCATTTGATGGGACAAGAAGGCCTGTTTTCGGAGAATTGACTCTTCCAATCCAGGTTGGTCCAGAAGTTTTCAATGCCATCTTTTACATAATGGATATTCAGCCGGCGTACAACTGTCTATTGGGATGACCTTGGATTCATTCGGCAGGAGCTGTGACGTCAACTCTACACCAGAAACTGAAGTACATGGTGGATGGTAACATTGTCACCGTTTGCGGTGAAGAGGATATCATGGTAAGCCATCTGTCCTCGTTTAAGTATGTGGAGGTAGACGGGGAGATTCATGAAACTCTATGCCAAGCTTTTGAAACCGTCCAAATCAAGGAGAAGGCGCCAGTTGAGGGCAGAGTGCCAGAGGTTGCTATGTCGTCTTTCAAGGAAGCACAAGCCGTGGTGAAGTCTGGATCATCTCAAGGGTGGGGGCAAGTTTTGAGCATCCCTAATAAGCAAGATAAGTTTGGACTGGGGTACAACCCGTCATCTTCTTCTTCTCAGAGCGCGCCACGCTATAGAGGGCCAGTCCAGTTTACAAGTGGTGGGGTGATATTTGATCGAATCAACGTTGTGTCCGAGGATGAGGGTGACAGTGACTGCGATATGAATGCATGGATCCAGCCATGCGTTCTCGGCCGAAGCCTGAGCAACTGGACCATTGAAAGAGTTATTCAAGTGACCCGTGGAGAGTAATTATCTTGTATTTTGATTATGTATAGCCCTATGTTCTACCCGGAGCATAGTGGTCTTTGTCTGTAGGGCTTTACTATGTTTATGTTTTGAACAATCGTTTCATCATTAATCAAAGGGCGTTTTTGCATTTAAATATTGTGATCCTTGTTTTTCTTGTTTTATTTTTTAACAATAAAATGGCAATGTGGTTTATGCTTGTTTGCATATCATTTTAAGCATCGAACATCATCATATAGGTTTCATATTCCAAATGCCACCGATTCAGACTCGTCTATGACTCGGTATGACTTTGACAATCCAATCTTTCAAGCTGAAGAAGAGATTGAAGAAGACGAAAACCTGCCTGAAGAGATTGCAAGGCTGTTGAGACAAGAAGAAAAGGTTATTCTGCCTCATCAGGAGGACATCGAAGTTGTCAATCTGGGCACCGAAGAGGATAAGAAAGAGGTTAGAGTAGGAGTTGCTTTAGAAGACGATGTCAAGAGAAGACTGGTTGACATGCTTCGAGAGTACCAGGACGTCTTTGCATGGTCATATAAAGACATGCCAGGACTGGATACAGATATTGTGGTTCATCGCTTACCTTGTAACAGCCCAAATTTCATTAAATAATTAATTATAGTAATTAATTGATTTAGTGGGATTTTATTAATGTTGGAAATTAATTTTTTTATTAATTGGGATTAATAGAGAATTGAGAAGGAAATAGGAAGGAAGGAAAATGAAGGAAATATATATAAGAGAGAAAGAAAAGAAAAGAAAGATAGAAAAACATTTTGGAAAGAAAGAGGAAAGAAGAAGAAAGGAGAGAAAGAGAAGAGAAGAAGAGGAAAAGTGGAAATCGTCAAGAACCAACATCAAAGCTCCGATTAATCGAGGTAAGGGTGAGAAATGTTTCTATTTGATCATGGTACGATGTTATGTATGATGGGTTAGGGTTTTAGTAGAGTTTCCATCACTTTCTATTTAGGGCAAAATGTTGGATAATCGGTAGATTGAGGATTTAATCGGTTGAAACTGAGCAATAATACCGTAGAGTAGTCGGGTAACATGTATTGATGTTGTTTGTACTGATTTGGATGTGTAAGAGAGGGTTGATGATGGATTGGTGAAGGAGGAACAGAATGGGGTTCTGTTCTGCGCAGGTTCGCTGGCTCTCGCCAGGCGAGCGAAGGCGAAGCTTCGCCAGGCGAAGCTTAGCGAATGTTGGCGAATAATTATAATTAAGTCCCAGTAGACTTCGCTGGTGGGTTCGCCAGGCGAAGTTGGATAGCGAAGGTTCGCCCAGCGAAGGTGCCGGCGAATGGTGGCGAATGAAGTCAGTAGCTCCTGACTTGGGCTCGCTGGGAAGTCTCGCCAGGCGAAGCCTAGCGAGTGTTCGCTGAGAGAGTTCGCCAGGCGAAGGCCAGGCGAAGGTTCGCTGCGAGGGTTCGCCAGGCGAATGAAGGCGAATGTGGCAGTATATTTTTCTTTGTTGTGTTATCCAATGGGGATTGTTTGGTTGATTCGTATATGTTTATACTTCTATGTTATGAATGAGTATGTGAACTATTATGATAACATTTGCTGTGGGTAGCCTTCGGGCGTGAATCTTAGAGTCGTGATATGAATGATTAATTGTAATCGGTTAAAATACATGAGAACATAATGATGATTATGTGTGTATTAATTGATGAGTTGTGAATGTTTGATTGTTGTGTACAATTATGTAATGAGTATGCAAGAGAACATTTTGAATATGTGTGCGTATCTTATAATTGTATGATTGGTATTGCGATGTGAATACCTTGATTGTTGTGATAATTAGAGATACATGGGAATACAATGAGGAATGTATGTGTATCGTCTAATGAATTGTGAGTGCATATATGTATGCGATTGTTGTGAGAATGCATGGGAACATAGGTGATATGTGTGCATTGTTGTGGAATATGATGATGTGTGAAATGAATACATTGATAAATGTTTGATATATGTTGTATGTGCAATCATAATGAAATTCTCGAAGGGGTGAATTATTCGAATGCATGGGATTAAGACGCGGGAACGGTCTTAAGTGCATTTATTGTGATTGGTTGATTGTACATGCATCATTCAGTCAAGAGGCAATGTCTGTTAGTTTCGTGGAAACTAGTGGCTTGTCCCAAACCTAGAAGGGTGGGTTTGAAGCCTAGGGGACGGGCTTGGATGTTATCGGTCTAGAAGGGTGGACCCGGTTTAAAGTAAAAACCGAAAAATGATAACGAGTTATCGGTCTAGAAGGGTGGACCCGGTTTAACGTAAAAACCGAGAAAAGATAACGAGAGTCGGTACCGCATAGCATTGAATTGCATTGAAATGTTGAGTCACATTGCATAATATTGTTGTGGTACAAACGTGTTTGTGAATGATTATGAAGCCAAGCATGAAGGGATGTGCTTGTGGATGTTCATAATGTTGATAGATGTGATGTAATATGATTATGAATGTGAGAATGAAGTGTGGTGAGAAATGTGAATATGTGTTATATGATACCTATATATATATAATCTTATGCTTTGATTATTATGGTTATATTTCTCACCCTTCTGCTGTTTTATAATGCTCTATGAGGCATTGCAGATTAGGATGCTGGAGTCCTTTTGTGAAGAATAGTCTTCATTCTTTTGAGTCTACTGCTCTGATATGTAACACCGGGTAGTTAGACTAGTGCAGTCATTCTTTTGTGATACATTGCGATGTATCAGCTGATGTGGTTTTGTAATCTAACTGATATGATACATATTAAATTGGATAGCTTATGTGTACGTGGATTAATATTTTGAAAACGATCAAATGATTTTATCTTCCGCTTAAATTGAAAATGTTACATATTTTATGGAGCAAATTGTGAAAGTGTTTTATTGGTGAAATTGTGGCATTCTTCTTTTATACCTTATTATAAAACCTTTTTACTCTGATAACTTGTATGTGCTTAGCCGTATTATATGCATTTATTTGGGTATAGAAGGGGGTGTTACAATAGTGGTATCAGAGCAGGTCGGTCCGTCCGGCCAAGTTGTTAGAGTGTTTTTCCCTGTGTGTTATTGATATGCGTGAGATGCATTATCAATATTGGTTGTTCTTACGTGGTTCTGTTGTTGGAATTAGTAAGATGGTTGCAGGGAGGAACGACGAAGCGATTGCGGAGGCATTGACGAGATTGGCGGGGGCAATTGGGCAGAATCCTCCGGCCAATGTGAATGTGAGGAATCATGCTGATGATGGATTCCGTGCTTTGGGGAAATTCCAAAAGAATAACCCTCCGGTCTTCAAGGGAACTCATGAACCGGACAAGGCACAAATTTGGTTGAAAGCTGTGGAAAAGATTTTTCGAGTTATGAATTGCTCGGATGCACAGAAGGTGCAGTTTGGGACTCATATGCTCGAAGAAGAAGCTGAAGATTGGTGGGGTAATACTCGCCAAAGATTTGAGGAAGATGATATTGTGATTACGTGGGATTTGTTTAGAGAAACCTTTCTGGAGAAGTACTTTCCAGAGGATGTGCGGGGGAAGAAAGAGATCGAATTTCTTGAGTTGAAGCAAGGTAATTCGACGGTTGCCGAGTATGCGGCGAAATTTGAGGAGTTGATCAAATTTTGTCCTCACTATAATACTGGTAATGCTGAGAGGTCTAAGTGCCTCAAGTTTGTGAACGGTTTGAGACCTGAGATTAGACAAGCTATTGGATACCAGGAAATCAGGCGGTTTTCTGAGTTGGTTAACAAGAGCAGAATTTATGATGAAGACAGTAGGGCTAGGTCTAGCCACTACAAGAGCCTAAGTGATAAGAAAGGAAAAGGTCAATTCAGAGGAAAACCTTATGTGACTCCTGCGGACAAAGGGAAGCAGAGAATGGGTTATGGCAAGAGGCCAAGTGGGGGAGTTTCTACTCCGGTGAGATGTTATAGGTGCGGTGAAGCGGGACATCGTGCTCCCGAATGCAAAAGTGTTGAGAAGGCGTGTTTTAAGTGTGGCAAGCCAGGCCACAAGGCGCTTGAGTGCAGAAGCGGTACGGGTGTTACTTGCTATAACTGTGGTGAGCAAGGACACATTAGTACGAAATGTGATAAGCCGAAGAAGAATCAAGGGAGCGGGAAAGTGTTCGCTCTTTCTGGATCTGAGACTGCTAGCGACGATCGATTGATCCGAGGTACGTGTTTTATTAATGGTATACCTTTGATCGCTATAATTGATATCGGAGCTACGCATTCTTTTATTTCTTTGGATTGTGTTAGAAGGTTGAATCTTGAGTTGTCTGTGATTGGTGGCGGTATGGTTATTGATACTCCTGCTATGGGTTCGGTAACTACGCCGTATGTTTGCTTGAATTGCCCGTTGAGTATTTTCGGTAGAGATTTTGGGATTGATTTAGTGTGTCTTCATTTAGATCAACTTGATGTCATTCTGGGAATGAATTGGTTAAAATTCAATCGTGTGTATATTAACTGTTTTGACAAAACGGTTATTTTTCCCGATTCGGATGTTGAAAGAGATTTGTTTATGACGAAGAAACAAGTGAAAGAATCGGTGCAAGATGGGGCTAAGGTATTTATGCTTATGTCAACTTTGAGGACTAGTGAGAGCGAAGAGATTGAGGCTTTGCCCATTGTTAGAGATTTTCCGGAAGTATTCCCTGAAGAGATAAAGGATTTACCGCCGGAGCGAGAAGTGGAGTTTTCGATAGATTTGATTCCTGGAACTAGTCCGATATCGATGGCTCCATATCGTATGTCGGCCTCGGAGTTAAAAGAGTTGAAGATTCAACTTGAGGATTTGCTTGAAAAGAGGTTTATTCGTCCGAGCGTGTCACCGTGGGGTGCACCGGTCTTGTTGGTTAAGAAGAAAGAGGGTTCTATGAGGCTCTGTGTGGATTACAGACAGTTGAACAAGGTGACTATTAAGAATAAGTATCCACTTCCAAGGATTGATGATCTGATGGATCAGTTGGTTGGTGCAAGCGTGTTCAGCAAGATTGATTTGAGATCTGGGTATCATCAGATCCGTGTGAAAGCTGAGGATATTCAGAAGACGGCCTTTCGGACGAGGTATGGACACTATGAGTATTCCGTGATGCCATTTGGTGTGACTAATGCACCAGGTGTATTTATGGAGTACATGAATAGGATTTTTCATCCTTATTTGGATAAGTTTGTGGTGGTGTTTATTGACGACATCTTGGTTTATTCGAAGAGCGAAGGAGAGCATGCCGAGCATCTGAAGATTGTGTTAACTGTGTTGAGAGAGAAGCAATTGTTTGCAAAGCTTTCTAAGTGTGAGTTCTGGTTGAAGGAGGTTAGTTTCCTGGGTCATGTGATTTCGAGTAATGGTATTGCGGTCGATCCGTCGAAGGTTGAAGCGGTGTCGCAATGGGAGACTCCGAAGTCAGTTTTTGAGATCAGAAGTTTTCTCGGTTTAGCCGGGTATTATCGGAAGTTTATTGAGGGATTTGCTAAGTTATCATTGCCGTTGACGCAGTTGACTAGGAAAGGTCAAGCCTTTGTTTGGGACGCCAAGTGTGAAGCGAGTTTTCAAGAACTTAAGCGAAGGTTGACGACAACCCCTGTTTTGATTCTGCCAAATCCGGAAGAACCATTCGTTGTGTATTGTGATGCTTCTTTGAGGGGTTTAGGAGGTGTGTTGATGCAGAATAACCAAGTTGTAGCTTATGCTTCGAGGCAACTCAAAGTGCATGAGAAGAATTATCCGACGCATGACTTAGAGTTGGCCGCCGTTGTGTTCGTGTTGAAACTTTGGAGGCATTATCTATTTGGTGCAAGATTTGAAGTGTTTAGTGACCACAAGAGTTTGAGGTATCTTTTTGATCAAAAGGAATTGAATGCAAGACAAAGAAGATGGCTTGAACTTTTGAAGGATTTTGATTTTGGCTTGAACTACCATCCGGGTAAAGCGAATGTAGTAGCGGATGCATTGAGTCGGAAATCATTGCATATGTCGGCATTGATGGTGAAAGAGTTAGAATTGGTCGAGCAATTTCGAGATTTGAGTTTGGTATGTGAGAGGACTTCTTTTGGATTTAATTTGGGTATGTTAAAGCTGACAAGTGGTATTTTGGACGAAATTCGAGAAGGACAGAAATCGGATTTGAGCCTAGTTGATCGGTTGACTTTAATCAACCAAGGCCAAGGTGGTGATTTTCGGATTGATGAGAATGGTATTATGAGATGTCGGGACCGAGTTTGTGTTCCAGATGTGGTTGAGCTTAAGAAGAGTATCCTTGAGGAAGGACATCGTAGCGGATTGAGTATTCATCCGGGTGCTACTAAGATGTATCAGGATTTGAGGAAAGTATTCTGGTGGCCTAGTATGAAGAAAGATATCGCGGAATTTGTGTATTCTTGTTTGACTTGCCAGAAGTCAAAGATTGAGCATCAGAAGCCATCGGGGTTGATGAAGCCGTTGTTTATTCCTGAGTGGAAATGGGATAGTATCTCTATGGATTTTGTATCAGGTTTGCCGAGGACGCCGAGTAATTTTGAGGCTATTTGGGTTATCGTGGATAGGTTGACTAAATCTGCTCATTTTATCCCTATGCGTATGGATTACCCTTTGGAGAAGTTGGCTAAGTTGTATGTTGAGAGGATTGTGTGTCTGCATGGTATTCCGTTAAGTATTGTTTCGGATAGAGATCCGCGGTTTACTTCGAGATTTTGGGAGAGCCTGCAAAGTGCTTTGGGTACTAAGTTGCGTTTGAGTTCAGCGTATCATCCTCAGACTGATGGTCAGACGGAGAGGACGATTCAGTCGCTTGAAGATCTTTTGAGAGCTTGTGTATTGGAAAAGGGAGGAGCTTGGGATAGCTACTTGCCTTTGATTGAGTTTACCTACAACAACAGTTTCCATTCGAGTATTGGTATGGCACCATTTGAGGCGTTGTATGGTAGGCGGTGTAGGACACCATTATGTTGGTTCGAGTCCGGAGAGAGTTCGGTTGTTGGACCCGAGTTAGTTCAACAGACTACTGATAAGATCAAGATGATTCAAGAGAAGATGAGAGTTGCTCAAAGTCGTCAGAAGAGTTATTATGACAAGAGGAGGAAGGCGCTTGAATTTCAAGAGGGAGATCATGTGTTTCTTCGAGTCACCCCGATGACAGGTGTTGGTAGGGCACTGAAGTCGCGCAAGTTGTCGCCGCGTTTCATTGGTCCTTATCAGATTTTGCAAAGGATAGGAGAAGTGGCCTATCGTGTGGCTTTACCACCGTCGCTTGCTAATCTTCATGACGTATTCCATGTATCTCAGTTGAGGAAATACATTGCGGATCCGTCTCATGTAGTCCAAGTAGATGATGTGCAGGTGAGAGATAACCTGACTGTTGAGACATCACCTATGCGGATAGAGGATCGGAAATTGAAGCAGCTTCGAGGTAAAGAGATCGCTTTAGTGAAGGTCGCGTGGGGAGGATCGGCTGGTGGAAATGTTACTTGGGAGCTTGAGAGTCGGATGAAAGAGTCTTATCCAGAACTGTTTGAATCAGGTAACATTTTCGAGGACGAAAATTCCTAAGTGGGGGAGGGTTGTAACAGCCCAAATTTCATTAAATAATTAATTATAGTAATTAATTGATTTAGTGGGATTTTATTAATGTTGGAAATTAATTTTTTTATTAATTGGGATTAATAGAGAATTGAGAAGGAAATTGGAAGGAAGGAAAATGAAGGAAATATATATAAGAGAGAAAGAAAAGAAAAGAAAGATAGAAAAACATTTTGGAAAGAAAGAGGAAAGAAGAAGAAAGGAGAGAAAGAGAAGAGAAGAAGAGGAAAAGTGGAAATCGTCAAGAACCAACATCAAAGCTCCGATTAATCGAGGTAAGGGTGAGAAATGTTTCTATTTGATCATGGTATGATGTTATGTATGATGGGTTAGGGTTTTAGTAGAGTTTCCATCACTTTCTATTTAGGGCAAAATGTTGGATAATCGGTAGATTGAGGATTTAATCGGTTGAAACTGAGCAATAATACCGTAGAGTAGTCGGGTAACATGTATTGATGTTGTTTGTACTGATTTGGATGTGTAAGAGAGGGTTGATGATGGATTGGTGAAGGAGGAACAGAATGGGGTTCTGTTCTGCGCAGGTTCGCTGGCTCTCGCCAGGCGAGCGAAGGCGAAGCTTCGCCAGGCGAAGCTTAGCGAATGTTGGCGAATAATTATAATTAAGTCCCAGTAGACTTCGCTGGTGGGTTCGCCAGGCGAAGTTGGATAGCGAAGGTTCGCCCAGCGAAGGTGCCGGCGAATGGTGGCGAATGAAGTCAGTAGCTCCTGACTTGGGCTCGCTGGGAAGTCTCGCCAGGCGAAGCCTAGCGAGTGTTCGCTGAGAGAGTTCGCCAGGTGAAGGCCAGGCGAAGGTTCGCTGCGAGGGTTCGCCAGACGAATGAAGGCGAATGTGGCAGTATATTTTTCTTTGCTGTGTTATCCAATGGGGATTGTTTGGTTGATTCGTATATGTTTATACTTCTATGTTATGAATGAGTATGTGAACTATTATGATAACATTTGCTGTGGGTAGCCTTCGGGCGTGAATCCTAGAGTCGTGATATGAATGATTAATTGTAATCGGTTAAAATACATGAGAACATAATGATGATTATGTGTGTATTAATTGATGAGTTGTGAATGTTTGATTGTTGTGTACAATTATGTAATGAGTATGCAAGAGAACATTTTGAATATGTGTGCGTATCTTATAATTGTATGATTGGTATTGCGATGTGAATACCTTGATTGTTGTGATAATTAGAGATACATGGGAATACAATGAGGAATGTATGTGTATCGTCTAATGAATTGTGAGTGCATATATGTATGCGATTGTTGTGAGAATGCATGGGAACATAGGTGATATGTGTGCATTGTTGTGGAATATGATGATGTGTGAAATGAATACATTGATAAATGTTTGATATATGTTGTATGTGCAATCATAATGAAATTCTCGAAGGGGTGAATTATTCGAATGCATGGGATTAAGACGCGGGAACGGTCTTAAGTGCATTTATTGTGATTGGTTGATTGTACATGCATCATTCAGTCAAGAGGCAATGTCTGTTAGTTTCGTGGAAACTAGTGGCTTGTCCCAAACCTAGAAGGGTGGGTTTGAAGCCTAGGGGACGGGCTTGGATGTTATCGGTCTAGAAGGGTGGACCCGGTTTAAAGTAAAAACCGAAAAATGATAACGAGTTATCGGTCTAGAAGGGTGGACCCGGTTTAACGTAAAAACCGAGAAAAGATAACGAGAGTCGGTACCGCATAGCATTGAATTGCATTGAAATGTTGAGTCACATTGCATAATATTGTTGTGGTACAAACGTGTTTGTGAATGATTATGAAGCCAAGCATGAAGGGATGTGCTTGTGGATGTTCATAATGTTGATAGATGTGATGTAATATGATTATGAATGTGAGAATGAAGTGTGGTGAGAAATGTGAATATGTGTTATATGATACCTATATATATATAATCTTATGCTTTGATTATTATGGTTATATTTCTCACCCTTCTGCTGTTTTATAATGCTCTATGAGGCATTGCAGATTAGGATGCTGGAGTCCTTTTGTGAAGAATAGTCTTCATTCTTTTGAGTCTACTGCTCTGATATGTAACACCGGGTAGTTAGACTAGTGCAGTCATTCTTTTGTGATACATTGCGATGTATCAGCTGATGTGGTTTTGTAATCTAACTGATATGATACATATTAAATTGGATAGCTTATGTGTACGTGGATTAATATTTTGAAAACGATCAAATGATTTTATCTTCCGCTTAAATTGAAAATGTTACATATTTTATGGAGCAAATTGTGAAAGTGTTTTATTGGTGAAATTGTGGCATTCTTCTTTTATACCTTATTATAAAACCTTTTTACTCTGATAACTTGTATGTGCTTAGCCGTATTATATGCATTTATTTGGGTATAGAAGGGGGTGTTACATACCTCTTCGAGAAGAGTGTCCACCTGTAAAACATAAGTTAAGAAGAACTAGACCAGACATGGCGGTAAAAATTAAAGAAGAGGTCCTGAAGTAGTTGGACGCCGAATTTCTTGTCGTGACGAATACCCTTTGTGGGTCTCTAACATTGTGCTTGTACCTAAGAAAGATGGTAAGGTACGAAAGTGTGTAGATTACCGTGATCTAAACATAGTGAGTCCGAAGGATGATTTCCCGCTCCCCCATATTGATGTGCTTGTTGATAATACCGTGCAATACTCAGTGTTTTCCTTCATGGACGGTTTCTCCGGATATAACCAAATTAAGATGGCTCCGGAGGACATGGAGAAAACAACGTTTATCACACCATGGGGAACTTTTTGCTATAAGGTAATTCCTTTTGGGTTGAAGAACACAGAGGTAACCTATCAGCGGGCGATGGTGACTCTCTTTCATGATATGATTCATCATGAGATCGAGGTCTATGTTGATGACATGATCGCGAAGTCACAAACGGAGGAAGAACATCTGGTGAATCTCTTGAAGCTGTTTGAAAGGTTATGGAAATTCAAATTGAGGCTGAATCCGAACAGATGCACTTTTGGTGTCTGGTTAGGAAAGCTATTGGGGTTTATAGTCAGTGAAAAAGGGATTGAGGTCGATCCTACAAAAATAAAAGCTATACAAGAAATGTCAGCGCCGAAGACAGAAAAGGAGGTCCGTGGTTTTCTAGGTAGATTGAACTATATTGTAAGGTTCACATCCCACCTTACTGCCACTTGTGAACCATTATTCAAGCTGTTGAAGAAAGATAAGGCAGTTGTCTAGAATGAAAATTTCCAGAGGGCATTCGAAAAAATAAAAGAGTATTTGCAGGAGCCTCCGATACTGATGCCTCCAGTGGCTGGAAGACCATTGATAATGTACTTAAAGGTTCTTGAGAACTCCATGGGTTGTGTTCTCGGTCAACATAACGATACCGGAAGAAGAGAACATGCTATCTACTATCTGAGTAAGAAGTTAACAGATTGTGAGTCCAGATACTCAATGTTAGAGAAGACGTGTTGCGCACTTGCTTGGGCCGCTAAACGCCTAAGGCAGTACATGCTAAACCACACAACCATGCTGATTTCGAAGATGGATCCGATTAAGTATGTGTTCAAGAAGCAAGCACTTTTGGGGAGGATTTCTAGGTGGCAGATGGTTTTGACAGAATACGACATTTAATACGTCTCTTAAAAGGCCATTAAGGGGAGTGTTCTGTCAGAATATCTCGCAGAGCAACCAATCGATGATTATCAGCCGATGAAGTTTGAATTTCCTGATGAGGATATCATGTTCTTGAAGATGAAGGATTGCGATGAGCCGCTACCTGATGAAGATCCCGAGAAAAGCTCCCAATGGCAAATGATCTTTGACAGTGCTGTTAACACCCACGGCAGTGGAATTAGGGCAATCATTACAACTCCCCACGATTCTCACATACCATTTACTGCTAGGTTAACTTTCCCTTGCACCAACAACGAAGCTGAGTATGAAGCATGTATCATGGGTATTGAAGAAGCGATTGAGTTGAGAATCAAGAACCTTGATATTTATGGTGATTCAGCTTTAATGGTCAATCAGATCAAAGGAGAGTGGGAGACTCGCCAGCCTAATCTGATCCCTTACATGAACTATGCCAGGAGGTTGTTTCCCTTCTTTGATAGGGTGGAGTTTCATACGTTTATATTCAACAAATTTTCAGAGTGTCACATCCTTACATGACACCAAATTCTGAAGGAGAGCCACCGATGCAAACTCATCAAGAGATATTATATGAGGAATAAGTTAGGGCAGATCATGTCGTTGTTGTGTTACCTGCATGTCATCGTATTATGGCTATTGGGCAAGTGAGTATAGAGAGATGAGTTTTCTAAAGGAACTCTTGGGAGGGCCACTATAGAGGCTAAGCTAGTTGAGACATGATGCCTTGTAGTACATGAGGCAAAGAATAAACTAGAGGGAGGGGGGGGGGTCAGAAATACCTAGTAGTTCACTTTTATTTGTATTTTGATAATATTTGTATTATGGTTTATAATTTGTCAACAATGATGTTTGGTTATGAATTTTAGTTGAATTAATATATGAAATTTTAATTGAATTATATCAGTGTATGATTTAATCGAATAACAATTATGTCTACTTTTTATAAATGACATAAAATATATAGTTTCTTAGAAATTGTCAAATTTATAACACTTACAGTATAAGACGAAAACTAATTGTCTTGAGGGTTAATTTGGAAGTATACTTCCAAATTATTGTCTGAGTTGTGAAATAAACACACTACTACGAGTTAAAATTTTTTACAGAGATATTACAGAAATGCATATACAGACTCACCCTTTTGTCACTACGGAGATATATTTTCAAACTAAATTTGAATAAAATGGGATGAGTGGTTCACTTAAAAAAAGAGATGCAATATATTTTGGATACATAAAAAAATATACTTTCTGATTTGAAAAGGACAAGTTAAAATTTTACAAAAGTGACCAGGTGTGAAGAATAACCCATTTAAGTATTTGATTCTTTTTATGGACGGCAATATGAGAAAATCTTCATAGTTAAAATCACGAAATAAACACACTTTAACAGAGATACTCACTCTTTTGAATCATAAATATAGAGATATTTGAATAAACAAAAGTTGATGTATTTTATTGAATATTTTAAATTAATTACATAAATAAACTTTTATAATTTATCTAAGTAATCTTTTAAGCAATGTTTTGAAAATCGAACTGAATTGGTCGGTTCAATTAGTTGGACCGAAAATCAAAGATGAATTCGATTGAGTTAATTTTTAAAAATTGTTAGTGGGTTAAAAACGGAGTAAAATAAAAAAAATCGGATTGAACCGTCCAAAATCATTCGAATCAAAGAACCGAAGCCGGGTTTGTAAAACTGTCTGGTTATAAAAAAAGCATCAAATTGACAAGTTTTTATAATTTTTTAAAGTTTAATGTGTCAATATCAAAACTTAACATACAAACTTCTAAGTTTTGTCATGTTATGGTCGTTCAAACATAATCATGCTTTCCAACTCAATACTGATTGTCGTTCAAGTTATTATTATTTATTGTTGTCAATTATGACTTGTTTTTCGTAATTCAACTCAAATTTGCTTTTTATTGTTTAATTAAGTATATTGTATAATTTTTTTGGTATTTTATTTTATTTAATTTAGATATTAACTATTTGAACATTATTTTAGTTATTATATTTTGTTATTTTAATTTAGGTTTAAATTAGTTTTATTTATTTTATTTTATTTCTTTAGTTTTTTAAAATTATTCTTAAATGAAGGTTGAAATGAAGTGTACAAATATGTTATGTTAATATATGTACTATTATTATAGTTTGTAAAAAAAATTTGAAATATTTATTTTATTAAATTGTGAACATATGATTAATATGTAACATATCTATGAAATTTAGTTTCATATTGTCGCAACTGTGAAAAACACCCGGCGGAAAACAGAAGAGTCGCACCTTTCGTTATTTATCCCAAAAAAAGAGAAAGGAAACAATCGGAAAAACCGGACGAAAAGGGAAAAGACGAGGTCATCGCAACCAAGTCCTGGATTCGGGAGTTGGTTACAAAAGGGGGAAGGTATTAACACCCCTCACGTCCGTCGTACTCGACGGGATCCACGCTTGCTGTCTATCTAAGGGTGTGTTTAGCTATCTACGCTAAAGGCTCACAGGACGAAAAGAAAAAGAAAAGTGACTCGGCAGAGCATCGCCGCTCTATGCCTACGTATTCCCTCGTACAATGGGAAAGTCAGAGTCAACGTAGTTCGGCTAACTACGGATGAAAGGGGGGAAGGTTGCTCGCCAAGACATCACGTCTTGTGTCTACGTATCCTCATCTGGCATGAGAAATCAGAGCAAACGTAGTTCGAGCTTACACGAAACCACAGGTTGATTAAGTGTTTTAATCGAGTAACGTTAAACCTCTGTTCTAGCAGTTAGGGACGATGCCTATTTGCGGTAGAACCGAAGCTTAACAACACTTTTTACTGAAAAAAGGAAGTTTGATTAATCCCGAAGGAAAAAGGTTTGAAGTTTTGTTTGGTGTTTTTTAGTGAAGTGAATTAATTCAGTTTGTGATTCACGTTGCACTAAAGACTATGACATGGAGGCGAATGCGTCATGTATCGCCTCCAAACAGGACGTACACTAAACACTCTAGATAAGCGAGAGGAGACCCCTCACTCATCATTCCCCATGTAGCTTAAGGCTCGTAGTGCACAACGTTTATCGCATTTATTAGATGAGTTAGAATTGTTTTGAGATGAGAAAGGAGACACACAGAAGGTCTAAGGGAAACTTGGCCCTAACGTTGTCATGCAAAGTGGTCCTAAGGTTAGGATAAAAAAGGGGGAACATCTACCCTAATGTTAGCATGCTTGGATTGAACACCTAATTTCTCTCATACTCCCATTCTAAACGGAGGGACTAGGAACCCTATGGGGATCATGGCAAAAATCACAAGAAAGCACCAAGTAAATTCAATCACAAATAAAAGATGAAAACATGAAAATGCACACTTAGAATGGAGGTAGGGAGGAAAAATGTGTGGGGCAGCAGCCGCCACAAGCGCATCTTGACCTCAACAGCGATGCAAAAATGATGTAGACATAGAGGAAGCACAAAAGAGATGAAAGCAAACAAACATGCAAGAGATCATCATGTTGAACCACATCCATAAGCATGTATTCAAGTGGAAAAGACACGAATGTCGGCAAAATCTCGATTAAACAACCAAAATAGCGACATATATCCAGAAACATTTCATCCCTAATACATCACATTAATCCATGATGATTCGAGATGAAACGGTACGCAAACAATCAAACAAAGCAGCAAAACAGGCCTGCCAACACAGTGTTAATCGGTTAACCCCCAGGGTTAATCGGTTAACATACTGTTAACGTTTAAAAAATTTGAAAATCTGAACTGGTTAATCGGTTAACCATATGCGTTAACTGATTAAGGCTCTGAAAACTTTGAAAAATCTGGAAATTTGTAATGGTTAATCGGTTAACCATATGCGTTAACCAACTAACACTGTGCCAACAGCAGAAAATCAGAAACAGAACAGCATGTGCATCAAATAAGCACTTATCCGATCAACCGGATAATCGCATAATCACTTAATCACGAAATTTAACCAGCAAATCATGATTTAAATAGCATGTAAACAGATCCAAACAACAACATCCACAATCATGTCAACCAAAATTCAATCGAATATGAAAATTAACATGAACATGCAAATAAGCTCAAAAATGCTATGGATCTAGGATTCCAACCTTCGAAGCGAAGATTTGCTTCGGTTAATGTTGAATTAACTGGAGTTGAACATATCCGATGCTAGAAGTCCGGAATACTTCAAGATCCACACCAATTCTTGTTGTAGCAATGGAGATCCTTCAAGATTAATCCAAAATAAGCCAAATAATCACTTCCAAAATCACTTCCAGATCTGGATCCAATTGTGCACGAAAATTGGATGGAGAAATCACTTCAATTGAGATGATGGATGGAGGTTTGAGCTCAAGAATTCATTGATTCCATGGAAGAATCAAAGAGTTCAATGGAAAAGAGCTTTGAGTGAGGGTTTTGGAATTGGAAAGTTGAGAGAGTTTGAGAGAATTGAGATGAATTCTGAAAAATGAGAGTGAGAAATGAAAATTGGATCCCTTTGGTTTAGAGTGAATCACTTAAATATCACCTAGGTTTGGATCCAAAGGAAAGGCTTGGAAGTTGGTTTGTGAATTTTGGTTTGGGATGAGGAATGGGATTTTGTAGGGAAAATGAAATTAATCAAATTCTGAAATGATTCTAGATCCTTCCCAAGTGTAAAATTTGAATTCAAGTGATCACAATTGGACCCCAAATGGCTCTGTATTGAAAATTCATGTGCAGAGGCAAAAATTGCACTAGTTAATCGGTTAACCATATGTGTTATAACACCTTCAAATTTTCAAATCTGGCCTGATTTGACTTGGTTAATCGGTTAACCATATGCGCTAACCGATTAACACCTTCAAAATTTTGAATTTGGCGCCTTTTGGAGGGAAATCTGTCCGTTTGCCCTGTTTCAACTGTTTGGAGCTCCGATAAGCTTCTGAATCTTGTTCTTGAACGTCATCACTGTAAAAAATGCTTGACATGATCCTGAGTGCTACTTTCTGAACTGCTGTTATCCTGCAAAATAAAATAAAATCGGCCGCCTGACCGATGGGCAAAATAAATGCCCGAGCCTCTGATGCTCGTTGTTCGTTGTTCAGTCTTTTGCGCCAAAATGAACCTGAGCCACAGGAATACCTCAATCCCATGCCTCGAGAACAAAGGCTATGATATGCGCAAAAATGAAAAATGCAAAGAAACAAAAGCCAGTTGCAAAAACTGGTTGGTCAAATTTTGGGGTACTGGGTAAAAAGCGAACGACTTTCAACCAATCAAGGTAAAAGACGGTTGAATACCAAAGAACTCGGAAATTTGCCAACCGCAAAAATAAACTGCAAACTCTGATTGGGACAAAAATCTCCGGAGATAACTGATCATGATAAACGCCTTGAATACCCTGTCGGGGAAGAGAAACTCAATCGAGTAATTCTACTTGGGGAAAACATAGAAGGCCGAATGCGCCCATCAACGGTTGTGCCATGGCCTAGATACCATGTAGACTAAAGGGTAACACATCAAATTGTCAGAACCTGGATATTTAATGACCGGAATGAGCCAACGAAATTTGTCGGAGCCTGGATACTCAACGTATGGACCGGAGCCTGAACGCTCAACGTAACAAACCGGAGCCTGGATGCTCAACATAACAAAAAACATACCACCAAGACACTCATCAGAGTCTGAAAACCATGCGAATTGAGAACACTATTTCAACATGCCGGAGTCTGGATACTCGACGCAATAGCCGGGGCCGGGATGCTCAAGGAAATTGACCGGAGTCTGAATACTCAACGAAATAGCCGGAGCCAGAATGCTCAATGTAATAAGCCGGAGTCTGATTACTCAACGTAAAAGCCGGAGTCTGATTACTCAACAGAAAAGCTGGAGCCTGAACGCTCAACATAATAACCGGAGTCTGAATACTCAACGTAATAAGCCGGATTCTGAATACTCAACGTAATAAGTCGGAGCCTGAACGCTCAACGTAATAAGCCGGAGTCTGAATACTCAACGTAAAAGCCAGAGTCTTATTACTCAACGTAAGTGACCGAAGTCTGGATACTTAACAGAATAAACCGGAGCCTGGATGCTCAACGAAATTGACCGGACCTTGGATGCTCAACGAAACAAAGAAGCTGGAGCCTGGATGCTCAACAAAGATGGCAACTTCACTGGGGATTTACCCGATTCTGAGTACTCAACATAATAGAGACCGGAGTCTAGATACTCGACGAAAGCAGTACATCATGAATTGAAAATTCACCGGAATCTGGATATTCAACGGAGAAGGAATACCACCGCAAAACTTATCAGGGTTTGAATACCACAATAACCTTACCGGAGTCTGGGTACTTGACGAACAAAGGAGATCGTTGCGAATATGAAGCTTACCGGGGTCTGGATACTCAACGGAACCGACCGGAGTCTGGACACTCAACGGACAAAAGAATACACCAATTGCAAATTCACCGAAGTCTGGATACTCAACGGGGAAGCCACATCCTGGATGCTCGGCGTAGATGACCACAAATACACTTGTCAGGGTCTGGATACCATCCGCTTTTACAACCACACTCCCTAACCGAAGTCCGACGACACTGCTGGGGAATAACATAAGTCAGGGTCGGGATACCCAACGAAATAATCAGAGTCTGGATACTCAACGAGATTGACCGGAGTCTGGATACTCAACGGACAAACATATATGAAGTCACCATGGTCTGGATACCATTCGAGCAAAAGATAACCTTTCAAATTGTCGGAGTCCGGATACTCTACGAAAATCAACGAATCAGACATTGATCGGAGTCTGGCTACTCAACGAAATTTACCATGCAGGATTGACCAGAGCCTGGATACTCAATGGACGATACACAAATACTACCCATTACCGTGGTCTGGATACCACAAGGACTAGATAAAACACCTAATCTGCCATGGTCTGAACACCATAAGGGCAAAGAGGTCAAACCTCAGGGGATTCACCTGAAACAAAGAGATAACAACCTGGCTTATGTTTCACATGCAGATGTTTGAAAATGGCGTAATTCCCCATACGAGATGGAAATGCTACGTGTTTGGATAGATGATATGCACGCATGCAGATGCAACGAAACTGCATCAGCAAAATAAATGCTGAAAAGGGAAGCAACCCTGCTGGGGACGGCTAGGCGCGCCCGACACACTTAGACCCATGTTGGGGGCAAAAATAACCTGCATAACAGTAATCCCCCTCCACTGGAACAAATGCCTTGAACGACCTTCCAAGATATGACTCTCTTGCGGGAATAGACACCCCTACTGGGAAAAAATAGAATAAACATTCTACTCTGGTGGGGAACAATGCCTGGAACAACCTTCTAGGGGAACAACAATTCGCCTGAGGAAAGACAACCCGATGCTGGAAACAAATCTTGCCTGCCGAGGAATCAACAATTCTGCAAAGGGGGAAACAACATCAACCACCGAGATCGACCGTGCTTTACTGGGGAAATGACCCTGAATGGTTTACCAGAATATAACCTTCTAGGGAACAGACACATCTGCTGGGAATACCAAATCCATCTGCCGAGGACCAATATCTCACTTGTTGTAGAACAAAATTCCACCTGCCGGGGGCCACTCAGCTAGGGATGAATCTATCTCTGCTATATTACTCAGTGGCGACTTCACTAGGGAAACAAGTCCCTGGCAACTTCACTGGGAGTAAACTCATACTTACGCTCTGAGGGGATTAAATGTGTATCAACCAACTGCTCCTTCAACCTGTATATCTGACCCAAGCTGGGAATATGGAGGTGCACAACCTTCATTTGCTAAGGACGAATTCCATCTGGGGTGAATAACCTTGCTAGTGTAGTTCATTTTACCCTGGTCCAATCTCTAGGGCGAAAAGAAAAGCTTGCCATGAAACAACCTCGAGATGGCTTGCCCCTGAATTGGTAGCATGAAAGGATTCGACCCTGGTGGACCACTTCTGATAAACGCTGAGGATATAGATAGAACAGTTCCTTTGTTTCCAATTTTGCCCCAGCCTGTGGGGTCTCCGCAAAACTTCCTCGAAAAGAACCCTGTACTTTCCGTACCCTGATGGTTTGACATGAATTGCCTCAACATTCTGAACCTCGAAGAGATCCTTCATATTAACAGCCTTCTAGATAAGAATAGCTCTTGGGCTCTTAGGGTGGCCTGCTCTAGCCTTGCAATGACTTTGCCCTTGACTGACTGATTTTCGGATGGCTGACTCCCATGATACTATCATTTGACATAACTGGCCCCAGCTCAACGAAGTAGGCATTCTGTATTCTATCCTGATCAAACTTTCCACTGTGGAAACTTTTCTGATGTCAAGGGCTTACTCGCAAGTAAAACAAATTGTTCTGCACAAACGATATATTCATGCAATGCATATGACAGTTTTTAAATCCAAGTCTGTTCACTGGAAAAACAAATTGTGACATACAGTGAATGAATCACTCATCAGAATGTCAACATTAAAACCTGCAAGTTGAGCGAAATCCTTTTAGGAGTCAGTTTCGACGTGACCTTTACCGAAGTATTCCTTCGAAACCACCATGCTTCAATTAGGACTTTTGAAGGTTATAACTTGGTCAGGTTCACGATTAAGAAAGAAAGGATAAAGGCTCAAAGTTTATTTTAAACCACCCATTCTCCTTGATGTTTTCCATTCCTAAGTCCAGCCAATTCGACACTAGCGCTCACCTTTCAAAGGTTGAGTGACAGGAGTGATGGTTCGGGAAACCACAAGTTTTTCGGGAGTGACAGTCACTCGTTTTTCGTCTTTTGTGCCTGGAGTCACACGACTTGTTTGTTTGAGGATTTTTCTTTTCCCATCCTTTTCACTTCTCTGCTTTTCCCTTATTTTTGCCTGGACTGACTCTTTCGAGTATATTTTGATTTCGAAGTCCAGCGGGATGCCCTAGTTTTTGCCTAAGTCGCTTGCTTTCAAGCTTCAACTTAGCGGGCTTCTTCTTTTGATTCTTTTTCTTTTTTTTGAATAAATCGTGTGACACCAGCATGTCTGACTTGTTAAAGGGATTGTGAATGTTTCCCTCCTTGGTCAGTAATGGATAACCACTGCGGTTTTTTAGGCACGACCTGTACAGGTGTGATTGATCCTTGAACGGGAACACTCCTCTCGCAATTTGGACGCTTAGTCAAATTAGCTGACACCTACCCTACCCTGGGTTAAGATTGAGGATTTTTTCGTTCTTCAGAAAGAAACTCCTACTATTAGGCTCAAAGGGGTTGACAAGAGATTATCATCCTTATATCTCTGGTGTTTATAAATTTGAAACAATGCATGTACATCATCAACAAAGGTTTCATTCAAAAGCATATAATTGGAAGCTTGTGCGTCTTTCAACTTCGTCATCCTCCCCAGATTCCGCTTAAACAAGCGTTAGACATCAATTAAAAATATAAGTGAACACAAATGGATTTAATCAAAATATGCATATTCATTTCATTGTCAATATCAATTGAAAACAATACAAGTTTTACAAATGAGATTTGCACTTTAAACAGAAAAGAAATTACAAATGTAAAGAAATGACATGATAAAAACAGAGATTGCCAGCTTCGGGGAGTCGGGCTTTCAGATCTTGATTTGCCGCTGGATCAGCCATCCTCAAACTCAATCAGATGAGAGGTCAACATGCATAACCAAATATCCCTCGGGAAATGATATGTACTCTCTGTCAATCAACTACTGCCCTTTGGCTTGAAAGGCTTTGCAATCGTCAGTTGAGTGTCCCGTGGATCCTCCATGATATCCGCATTGAACATTAGGATCATATCCGGGAGGGTATGGCTGCGGCACTGGCTTGAGAGTTTTGGGCTCCACCAATGAGTTCTGAATCAAATGTGGCAGAAGCTCACTATACGACATAGGAACTGGATGAAGAGGAGCATTCCTCCTTTCCAAATTGTTGCGAGGTCCATCCTGATTCTGGCGCCGAGGGTTTTGCTGCCGATGAGCATGAGGTTGTTGGCGCTGATTAGGGATTTCCTCGCGTTCAGGCACTTTTGCTCTCAGACTTAGCCCAAGAACCGGCAATAGTTGTGGGTGCGGCGATTTTGCATTCATAAATTGCACGACACGCTCTTGACCTGATGCAACTTCAGGAGAAATAAGAGGAACAACCACCTCTTTGGCATTGAATGAACCAAGCCCACCTGGTACACTTACGCCGCCCGACGCGAATTCAACTGCCTTTACATCAATTAGATCTTGAACCTGGTACTTAAAAGCTTTGCAGTTCTCGATGCGGTGCCCTAGAATGAAAATCACAGTGAGAACTTACATCAAAGCTCAGTGGTATCTCACCCGTAAGTGGAGACATAATCCAAAGTTTAACCAATTGCAGTTGAAGTAAGAGCTGCAACAACTGCGCATATGTCACAGGGATCTGGTCGAAGGTTCTCTCGAGCTGCTTCGTCCTTTGCATATACCTCCTAGTCCTAAGATTGTCTCGGGGAATAAGAGGTATCTGCTGACGGGGAAACTTTGGGACCCCAGGTTGTACAACGGGTCTTTGAGGCACATCACACCTTGGGAGAGATTCCACAGGCATGGGTGGAATAACCATTTCTGCGGCGGCTTCAGGCATCTGATCACCCTCCTTTCTTAGCACATTCCTTACCACCTCTGTTATTAGGCCCATCTGAGATTTCAGTTGCTGAACCTCCTCCTTAAGCGTCTTCTGCTCCAGACATAAGACCTGCATACCTGCCATGAACTGCCCCATATGGCTTCGAACTTCCTTCAATTCAGCCCGAATATGATCGATTACTCTTCGCTGATTCCCTCGAGTTGGATATCTACGGAAACTGAACTCCTCAATCCTGCTACTGAAGAAAACCAAGCAGAGATAAGAAGACGAGGCCGCTGAGAACCACCTGCTATGCACATGAGAATGCAAAATGCAAACATGTCTATGTATTTACAGGGAGATCTCCCCCTTGATTCTAGTTTCAATAAACAAGAACAGCAGAGATGGATAAGAACACCACAATAATCCTCCCACATATCAGGTAAGATCATTCCGGAAGGTTTCAAAGACGCCAGGCTCGGCCATGGAAATCAGACCAAATAAAGGTCCTAGCTCAAGTATCGGAAACCTGTATACAACAGATCAGTACCATGATCAAGGGAAAGAAGAGAACATTTCAAACACATAGACATGCAATGTTAAATGCAGAATGATTATGCAAATGCAAACATGGGATCAAGGTATCCAATGATCAAAACTTGCTGCAGTGCCGTTGACTGAATTCAACCAGAGCTCCGCTCTAATCAGAACACTGAGATAATACACTAGATGGAACACTCAGAATCAAAATTCCGCACTGAAGAGAAAAAGTGAGGCCTCTTCGTTAGACTATGATGCCAAACCAGAAATGGTGAACGTATCATCCTCAAATGAACGGTCTCCAGAGTCGACAGTCTCTCTAAGTCAATATTCCCTCAACTGCACCAGATGCGCAAGATATAATATTTCCAAAGAAAAACCTCGTCTGAACGTGAATTTTGCACGAGCTATTGCGCGGCCAAACGCCACACAAGCTCCCCCTAATCTCCACTCTAATACTATGTGTATACTCAAGCCCAAGTCCGACTTATCTCTCAATGGAATAACCCAACCCACAACACAACAGCGACAAGAATGCAAAATGCAATAATACAACAGATAATGTACATAAAGCAAAAACTGCACAAAAGTAAACACCCAAAGACGCAAACAGACAAGCGCTAGGAGTGACTTGCATAGGGAACCATCGCAGTCCCCAATAGAGTCGCTAGCTGCTGGGGAGCCCAGACAGCCAGAAAGTAAAACAAGGCGAGACTGCAAAAGAAGTCCCTAGCAGAGTCGCCAACAGTCACAACTGCGAAAAACACCCGGCGGAAAACAGAAGATTCGTCACCTTTCGTTATTTATCCCAAAGAAAAGGAAAGCAAACGATCGAAAAAACCTGACGAAAAGGGAAAAGACAAGTTCATCGTAACCAAGTCCTGGATTCGGGAGTCGGTTACGCAAGGGGAAGGTATTAGCACCCCTCACATCCGTCATACTCGACGGGATCCACGCTTGTTGTCTATCTAATGGTGTGTTTAACTATCTACGCTAAAGGCTCATAGGACGAAAAGAAAAAGAAAAGTGACTCGGCAGAGCATCGCCGCTCTGTGCCTACGTATTCCCTTGTACAATGGGAAAGTCAGAGTCAACGTAGTTCGGCTAACTATGGGTGAAAGGGGGGAAGGTTGCTCGCCAAGACATCGCGTCTTGTGCCTACGTATCCTCATCTGGCATGAGAAATCAGAGCAAACGTAGTTCAGGCTTACACGAAACCACAGGTTGATTAAGTGTTTTAATCGAGTAAGGTTAAACCTCCGTTCTAGCCGTTAGGGAGGTTAACACTCTTTTTTGAAAAAAGGAAGTTTGATTAATCCCGAAGGAAAAAGGTTTGAAGTTTTGTTTTGTGTTTTTTAGTGAAGTGAATTAATTCGGTTTGTGATTCACGTTGCACTAACGACTATGACATGGAGGCGAATGTGTCATGTATCACCCCCAAACGGGACGTACACTAAACACTCTAGATAAGCGAGAGGAGACCCCTCACTCATCATTCCCCATGTAGCTTAAGGCTCGTAACGCGCAACGTTTATCGCATTTATTAGATGAGTTAGAATTGTTTTGAGATGAGAAGAGAGACGCACAGAAGGTCTAAGGGAAACTTGGCCCTAACGTTGTCATGCAAAGTGGTTCTAAGGTTAGGATAAAAAAAGGGGAACATCTACCCTAATGTTAGCATGCTTGGATTGAACACCTAATGTCTCTCCTACTCCCATCCTAAACTGAGGGACTAGGAACCCTATGGGGATCATGGCAAAAAGCACAAGAAAGCACAAAGTAAATTCAATCACAAATAAAAGATGCAAACATGAAAATGCACACTTAGAATGGAGGGAGGGAGGAAAAATGTGTGGGGCAGTAGCCGCCACAAGCGCATCTCGACCTCAACAGCGATGCAAAAATGATGCAAACATGGAGGAAGCGCAAAAGAGATGAAAGCAAATGAACATGCAAGAGATCATCACGTTGAACCACATCCATAAGCATGTATTCAAGTGGGAAAGACACGAATGTCGGCAAAATCTCGATTAAACAACCAAAATAGCAACATATATCCAGAAAAATTTCATCCATAATACATCACATTGATCTATGATGATTCGAGATGAAACGGTACACAAACAATCAAACAAAGCAGCAAAACAGGCCTGCCAGCACAATGTTAATCGGTTAACCCCCAGGGTTAATCGGTTAACATACTGTTAATGTTTAAAAATTTTGAAAATCTGAACTGGTTAATCGGTTAACCATATGCGTTAACTGATTAAGGCTCTGAAAACTTTGAAAAATCTGGAAATTTGTAATGGTTAATCGGTTAACCATATGCGTTAACCGATTAACACTGTGCCAACAGCAGAAAATCAGAAACAAAACAGCATGTGCAGCAAATAAGCACTTATCCGATCAACCAGATGATTGCATAATCACTTAATCACGAAATTTAACCAGCAAATCATGATTTAAATAGCATGTAAATAGATCCAAACAACAACATCCACAATCATGTCAACCAAAATTCAATCGAATATGAAAATCAACATGAACATGCAAATAAGCTCAAAAATGCTATGGTTCTAGGATTCCAACCTTCGAAGCGAAGATTTGCTTCGGTTAATGTTGAATTAACTGGAGTTGAACATATCCGATGCTAGAAGTCCGGAATACTTCAAGATCCACACCAATTCTTGTTGTAGCAATGGAGATCCTTCAAGATTAATCCAAAATAAGCCAAATAATCACTTCCAAAATCACTTCCAGATCTGGATCCAATTGTGCACGAAAATTGGATGGAGAAATCACTTCAATTGAGATGATGGATGGAGGTTTGAGCTCAAGAATTCATTGATTCCATGGAAGAATCAAAGAGTTCAATGGAAAAGAGCTTTGAGTGAGGGTTTTGGAATTGGAAAGTTGAGAGAGTTTGAGAGAATTGAGATGAATTCTGAAAAATGAGAGTGAGAAATGAAAATTGGATCCCTTTGGTTTAGAGTGAATCACTTAAATATCACCTAGGTTTGGATCCAAAGGAAAGGCTTGGAAGTTGGTTTGTGAATTTTGGTTTGGGATGAGGAATGGGATTTTGTAGGGAAAATGAAATTAATCAAATTCTGAAATGATTCTAGATCCTTCCCAAGTGTAAAATTTGAATTCAAGTGATCACAATTGGACCCCAAATGGCTCTGTATTGAAAATTCATGTGCAGAGGCAAAAATTGCACTAGTTAATCGGTTAACCATATGTGTTATAACACCTTCAAATTTTCAAATCTGGCCTGATTTGACTTGGTTAATCGGTTAACCATATGCGCTAACCGATTAACACCTTCAAAATTTTGAATTTGGCGCCTTTTGGAGGGAAATCTGTCCGTTTGCCCTGTTTCAACTGTTTGGAGCTCCGATAAGCTTCTGAATCTTGTTCTTGAACGTCATCACTGTAAAAAATGCTTGACATGATCCTGAGTGCTACTTTCTGAACTGCTGTTATCCTGCAAAATAAAATAAAATCGGCCGCCTGACCGATGGGCAAAATAAATGCCCGAGCCTCTGATGCTCGTTGTTCGTTGTTCAGTCTTTTGCGCCAAAATGAACCTGAGCCACAGGAATACCTCAATCCCATGCCTCGAGAACAAAGGCTATGATATGCGCAAAAATGCAAAATGCAAAGAAACAAAAGCCAGTTGCAAAAACTGGTTGGTCAAATTTTGGGGTACTGGGTAAAAAGCGAACGACTTTCAACCAATCAAGGTAAAAGACGGTTGAATACCAAAGAACTCGGAAATTTGCCAACCGCAAAAATAAACTGCAAACTCTGATTGGGACAAAAATCTCCGGAGATAACTGATCATGATAAACGCCTTGAATACCCTGTCGGGGAAGAGAAACTCAATCGAGTAATTCTACTTGGGGAAAACATAGAAGGCCGAATGCGCCCATCAACGGTTGTGCCATGGCCTAGATACCATGTAGACTAAAGGGTAACACATCAAATTGTCAGAACCTGGATATTTAATGACCGGAATGAGCCAACGAAATTTGTCGGAGCCTGGATACTCAACGTATGGACCGGAGCCTGAACGCTCAACGTAACAAACCGGAGCCTGGATGCTCAACATAACAAAAAACATACCACCAAGACACTCATCAGAGTCTGAAAACCATGCGAATTGAGAACACTATTTCAACATGCCGGAGTCTGGATACTCGACGCAATAGCCGGGGCCGGGATGCTCAAGGAAATTGACCGGAGTCTGAATACTCAACGAAATAGCCGGAGCCAGAATGCTCAATGTAATAAGCCGGAGTCTGATTACTCAACGTAAAAGCCGGAGTCTGATTACTCAACAGAAAAGCTGGAGCCTGAACGCTCAACATAATAACCGGAGTCTGAATACTCAACGTAATAAGCCGGATTCTGAATACTCAACGTAATAAGTCGGAGCCTGAACGCTCAACGTAATAAGCCGGAGTCTGAATACTCAACGTAAAAGCCAGAGTCTTATTACTCAACGTAAGTGACCGAAGTCTGGATACTTAACAGAATAAACCGGAGCCTGGATGCTCAACGAAATTGACCGGACCTTGGATGCTCAACGAAACAAAGAAGCTGGAGCCTGGATGCTCAACAAAGATGGCAACTTCACTGGGGATTTACCCGATTCTGAGTACTCAACATAATAGAGACCGGAGTCTAGATACTCGACGAAAGCAGTACATCATGAATTGAAAATTCACCGGAATCTGGATATTCAACGGAGAAGGAATACCACCGCAAAACTTATCAGGGTTTGAATACCACAATAACCTTACCGGAGTCTGGGTACTTGACGAACAAAGGAGATCGTTGCGAATATGAAGCTTACCGGGGTCTGGATACTCAACGGAACCGACCGGAGTCTGGACACTCAACGGACAAAAGAATACACCAATTGCAAATTCACCGGAGTCTGGATACTCAACGGGGAAGCCACATCCTGGATGCTCGGCGTAGATGACCACAAATACACTTGTCAGGGTCTGGATACCATCCGCTTTTACAACCACACTCCCTAACCGAAGTCCGACGACACTGCTGGGGAATAACATAAGTCAGGGTCGGGATACCCAACGAAATAATCAGAGTCTGGATACTCAACGAGATTGACCGGAGTCTGGATACTCAACGGACAAACATATATGAAGTCACCATGGTCTGGATACCATTCGAGCAAAAGATAACCTTTCAAATTGTCGGAGTCCGGATACTCTACGAAAATCAACGAATCAGACATTGATCGGAGTCTGGCTACTCAACGAAATTTACCATGCAGGATTGACCAGAGCCTGGATACTCAATGGACGATACACAAATACTACCCATTACCGTGGTCTGGATACCACAAGGACTAGATAAAACACCTAATCTGCCATGGTCTGAACACCATAAGGGCAAAGAGGTCAAACCTCAGGGGATTCACCTGAAACAAAGAGATAACAACCTGGCTTATGTTTCACATGCAGATGTTTGAAAATGGCGTAATTCCCCATACGAGATGGAAATGCTACGTGTTTGGATAGATGATATGCACGCATGCAGATGCAACGAAACCGCATCAGCAAAATAAATGCTGAAAAGGGAAGCAACCCTGCTGGGGACGGCTAGGCGCGCCCGACACACTTAGACCCATGTTGGGGGCAAAAATAACCTGCATAACAGTAATCCCCCTCCACTGGAACAAATGCCTTGAACGACCTTCCAAGATATGACTCTCTTGCGGGAATAGACACCCCTACTGGGAAAAAATAGAATAAACATTCTACTCTGGTGGGGAACAATGCCTGGAACAACCTTCTAGGGGAACAACAATTCGCCTGAGGAAAGACAACCCGATGCTGGAAACAAATCTTGCCTGCCGAGGAATCAACAATTCTGCAAAGGGGGAAACAACATCAACCACCGAGATCGACCGTGCTTTACTGGGGAAATGACCCTGAATGGTTTACCAGAATATAACCTTCTGGGGAACAGACACATCTGCTGGGAATACCAAATCCATCTGCCGAGGACCAATATCTCACTTGTTGTAGAACAAAATTCCACCTGCCGGGGGCCACTCAGCTAGGGATGAATCTATCTCTGCTATATTACTCAGTGGCGACTTCACTAGGGAAACAAGTCCCTGGCAACTTCACTGGGAGTAAACTCATACTTACGCTCTGAGGGGATTAAATGTGTATCAACCAACTGCTCCTTCAACCTGTATATCTGACCCAAGCTGGGAATATGGAGGTGCACAACCTTCATTTGCTAAGGACGAATTCCATCTGGGGTGAATAACCTTGCTAGTGTAGTTCATTTTACCCTGGTCCAATCTCTAGGGCGAAAAGAAAAGCTTGCCATGAAACAACCTCGAGATGGCTTGCCCCTGAATTGGTAGCATGAAAGGATTCGACCCTGGTGGACCACTTCTGATAAACGCTGAGGATATAGATAGAACAGTTCCTTTGTTTCCAATTTTGCCCCAGCCTGTGGGGTCTCCGCAAAACTTCCTCGAAAAGAACCCTGTACTTTCCGTACCCTGATGGTTTGACATGAATTGCCTCAACATTCTGAACCTCGAAGAGATCCTTCATATTAACAGCCTTCTAGATAAGAATAGCTCTTGGGCTCTTAGGGTGGCCTGCTCTAGCCTTGCAATGACTTTGCCCTTGACTGACTGATTTTCGGATGGCTGACTCCCATGATACTATCATTTGACATAACTGGCCCCAGCTCAACGAAGTAGGCATTCTGTATTCTATCCTGATCAAACTTTCCACTGTGGAAACTTTTCTGATGTCAAGGGCTTACTCGCAAGTAAAACAAATTGTTCTGCACAAACGATATATTCATGCAATGCATATGACAGTTTTTAAATCCAAGTCTGTTCACTGGAAAAACAAATTGTGACATACAGTGAATGAATCACTCATCAGAATGTCAACATTAAAACCTGCAAGTTGAGCGAAATCCTTTTAGGAGTCAGTTTCGACGTGACCTTTACCGAAGTATTCCTTCGAAACCACCATGCTTCAATTAGGACTTTTGAAGGTTATAACTTGGTCAGGTTCACGATTAAGAAAGAAAGGATAAAGGCTCAAAGTTTATTTTAAACCACCCATTCTCCTTGATGTTTTCCATTCCTAAGTCCAGCCAATTCGACACTAGCGCTCACCTTTCAAAGGTTGAGTGACAGGAGTGATGGTTCGGGAAACCACAAGTTTTTCGGGAGTGACAGTCACTCGTTTTTCGTCTTTTGTGCCTGGAGTCACACGACTTGTTTGTTTGAGGATTTTTCTTTTCCCATCCTTTTCACTTCTCTGCTTTTCCCTTATTTTTGCCTGGACTGACTCTTTCGAGTATATTTTGATTTCGAAGTCCAGCGGGATGCCCTAGTTTTTGCCTAAGTCGCTTGCTTTCAAGCTTCAACTTAGCGGGCTTCTTCTTTTGATTCTTTTTCTTTTTTTTGAATAAATCGTGTGACACCAGCATGTCTGACTTGTTAAAGGGATTGTGAATGTTTCCCTCCTTGGTCAGTAATGGATAACCACTGCGGTTTTTTAGGCACGACCTGTACAGGTGTGATTGATCCTTGAACGGGAACACTCCTCTCGCAATTTGGACGCTTAGTCAAATTAGCTGACACCTACCCTACCCTGGGTTAAGATTGAGGATTTTTTCGTTCTTCAGAAAGAAACTCCTACTATTAGGCTCAAAGGGGTTGACAAGAGATTATCATCCTTATATCTCTGGTGTTTATAAATTTGAAACAATGCATGTACATCATCAACAAAGGTTTCATTCAAAAGCATATAATTGGAAGCTTGTGCGTCTTTCAACTTCGTCATCCTCCCCAGATTCCGCTTAAACAAGCGTTAGACATCAATTAAAAATATAAGTGAACACAAATGGATTTAATCAAAATATGCATATTCATTTCATTGTCAATATCAATTGAAAACAATACAAGTTTTACAAATGAGATTTGCACTTTAAACAGAAAAGAAATTACAAATGTAAAGAAATGACATGATAAAAACAGAGATTGCCAGCTTCGGGGAGTCGGGCTTTCAGATCTTGATTTGCCGCTGGATCAGCCATCCTCAAACTCAATCAGATGAGAGGTCAACATGCATAACCAAATATCCCTCGGGAAATGATATGTACTCTCTGTCAATCAACTACTGCCCTTTGGCTTGAAAGGCTTTGCAATCGTCAGTTGAGTGTCCCGTGGATCCTCCATGATATCCGCATTGAACATTAGGATCATATCCGGGAGGGTATGGCTGCGGCACTGGCTTGAGAGTTTTGGGCTCCACCAATGAGTTCTGAATCAAATGTGGCAGAAGCTCACTATACGACATAGGAACTGGATGAAGAGGAGCATTCCTCCTTTCCAAATTGTTGCGAGGTCCATCCTGATTCTGGCGCCGAGGGTTTTGCTGCCGATGAGCATGAGGTTGTTGGCGCTGATTAGGGATTTCCTCGCGTTCAGGCACTTTTGCTCTCAGACTTAGCCCAAGAACCGGCAATAGTTGTGGGTGCGGCGATTTTGCATTCATAAATTGCACGACACGCTCTTGACCTGATGCAACTTCAGGAGAAATAAGAGGAACAACCACCTCTTTGGCATTGAATGAACCAAGCCCACCTGGTACACTTACGCCGCCCGACGCGAATTCAACTGCCTTTACATCAATTAGATCTTGAACCTGGTACTTAAAAGCTTTGCAGTTCTCGATGTGGTGCCCTAGAATGAAAATCACAGTGAGAACTTACATCAAAGCTCAGTGGTATCTCACCCGTAAGTGGAGACATAATCCAAAGTTTAACCAATTGCAGTTGAAGTAAGAGCTGCAACAACTGCGCATATGTCACAGGGATCTGGTCGAAGGTTCTCTCGAGCTGCTTCGTCCTTTGCATATACCTCCTAGTCCTAAGATTGTCTCGGGGAATAAGAGGTATCTGCTGACGGGGAAACTTTGGGACCCCAGGTTGTACAACGGGTCTTTGAGGCACATCACACCTTGGGAGAGATTCCACAGGCATGGGTGGAATAACCATTTCTGCGGCGGCTTCAGGCATCTGATCACCCTCCTTTCTTAGCACATTCCTTACCACCTCTGTTATTAGGCCCATCTGAGATTTCAGTTGCTGAACCTCCTCCTTAAGCGTCTTCTGCTCCAGACATAAGACCTGCATACCTGCCATGAACTGCCCCATATGGCTTCGAACTTCCTTCAATTCAGCCCGAATATGATCGATTACTCTTCGCTGATTCCCTCGAGTTGGATATCTACGGAAACTGAACTCCTCAATCCTGCTACTGAAGAAAACCAAGCAGAGATAAGAAGACGAGGCCGCTGAGAACCACCTGCTATGCACATGAGAATGCAAAATGCAAACATGTCTATGTATTTACAGGGAGATCTCCCCCTTGATTCTAGTTTCAATAAACAAGAACAGCAGAGATGGATAAGAACACCACAATAATCCTCCCACATATCAGGTAAGATCATTCCGGAAGGTTTCAAAGACGCCAGGCTCGGCCATGGAAATCAGACCAAATAAAGGTCCTAGCTCAAGTATCGGAAACCTGTATACAACAGATCAGTACCATGATCAAGGGAAAGAAGAGAACATTTCAAACACATAGACATGCAATGTTAAATGCAGAATGATTATGCAAATGCAAACATGGGATCAAGGTATCCAATGATCAAAACTTGCTGCAGTGCCGTTGACTGAATTCAACCAGAGCTCCGCTCTAATCAGAACACTGAGATAATACACTAGATGGAACACTCAGAATCAAAATTCCGCACTGAAGAGAAAAAGTGAGGCCTCTTCGTTAGACTATGATGCCAAACCAGAAATGGTGAACGTATCATCCTCAAATGAACGGTCTCCAGAGTCGACAGTCTCTCTAAGTCAATATTCCCTCAACTGCACCAGATGCGCAAGATATAATATTTCCAAAGAAAAACCTCGTCTGAACGTGAATTTTGCACGAGCTATTGCGCGGCCAAACGCCACACAAGCTCCCCCTAATCTCCACTCTAATACTATGTGTATACTCAAGCCCAAGTCCGACTTATCTCTCAATGGAATAACCCAACCCACAACACAACAGCGACAAGAATGCAAAATGCAATAATACAACAGATAATGTACATAAAGCAAAAACTGCACAAAAGTAAACACCCAAAGACGCAAACAGACAAGCGCTAGGAGTGACTTGCATAGGGAACCATCGCAGTCCCCAATAGAGTCGCTAGCTGCTGGGGAGCCCAGACAGCCAGAAAGTAAAACAAGGCGAGACTGCAAAAGAAGTCCCTAGCAGAGTCGCCAACAGTCACAACTGCGAAAAACACCCGGCGGAAAACAGAAGATTCGTCACCTTTCGTTATTTATCCCAAAGAAAAGGAAAGCAAACGATCGAAAAAACCTGACGAAAAGGGAAAAGACAAGTTCATCGTAACCAAGTCCTGGATTCGGGAGTCGGTTACGCAAGGGGAAGGTATTAGCACCCCTCACATCCGTCATACTCGACGGGATCCACGCTTGTTGTCTATCTAATGGTGTGTTTAACTATCTACGCTAAAGGCTCATAGGACGAAAAGAAAAAGAAAAGTGACTCGGCAGAGCATCGCCGCTCTGTGCCTACGTATTCCCTTGTACAATGGGAAAGTCAGAGTCAACGTAGTTCGGCTAACTATGGGTGAAAGGGGGGAAGGTTGCTCGCCAAGACATCGCGTCTTGTGCCTACGTATCCTCATCTGGCATGAGAAATCAGAGCAAACGTAGTTCAGGCTTACACGAAACCACAGGTTGATTAAGTGTTTTAATCGAGTAAGGTTAAACCTCCGTTCTAGCCGTTAGGGAGGTTAACACTCTTTTTTGAAAAAAGGAAGTTTGATTAATCCCGAAGGAAAAAGGTTTGAAGTTTTGTTTTGTGTTTTTTAGTGAAGTGAATTAATTCGGTTTGTGATTCACGTTGCACTAACGACTATGACATGGAGGCGAATGTGT
The DNA here is from genome assembly GCA_963859935.3 of Lathyrus sativus. Lineage (NCBI taxonomy): Eukaryota > Viridiplantae > Streptophyta > Magnoliopsida > Fabales > Fabaceae > Lathyrus > Lathyrus sativus. Next base: position 179,674,237 of record OZ012736.1, on the reverse strand, counting down.
CATGTATCACCCCCAAACGGGACGTACACTAAACACTCTAGATAAGCGAGAGGAGACCCCTCACTCATCATTCCCCATGTAGCTTAAGGCTCGTAACGCGCAACGTTTATCGCATTTATTAGATGAGTTAGAATTGTTTTGAGATGAGAAGAGAGACGCACAGAAGGTCTAAGGGAAACTTGGCCCTAACGTTGTCATGCAAAGTGGTTCTAAGGTTAGGATAAAAAAAGGGGAACATCTACCCTAATGTTAGCATGCTTGGATTGAACACCTAATGTCTCTCCTACTCCCATCCTAAACTGAGGGACTAGGAACCCTATGGGGATCATGGCAAAAAGCACAAGAAAGCACAAAGTAAATTCAATCACAAATAAAAGATGCAAACATGAAAATGCACACTTAGAATGGAGGGAGGGAGGAAAAATGTGTGGGGCAGTAGCCGCCACAAGCGCATCTCGACCTCAACAGCGATGCAAAAATGATGCAAACATGGAGGAAGCGCAAAAGAGATGAAAGCAAATGAACATGCAAGAGATCATCACGTTGAACCACATCCATAAGCATGTATTCAAGTGGGAAAGACACGAATGTCGGCAAAATCTCGATTAAACAACCAAAATAGCAACATATATCTAGAAAAATTTCATCCATAATACATCACATTGATCTATGATGATTCGAGATGAAACGGTACACAAACAATCAAACAAAGCAGCAAAACAGGCCTGCCAGCACAATGTTAATCGGTTAACCCCCAGGGTTAATCGGTTAACATACTGTTAATGTTTAAAAATTTTGAAAATCTGAACTGGTTAATCGGTTAACCATATGCGTTAACTGATTAAGGCTCTGAAAACTTTGAAAAATCTGGAAATTTGTAATGGTTAATCGGTTAACCATATGCGTTAACCGATTAACACTGTGCCAACAGCAGAAAATCAGAAACAAAACAGCATGTGCAGCAAATAAGCACTTATCCGATCAACCAGATGATTGCATAATCACTTAATCACGAAATTTAACCAGCAAATCATGATTTAAATAGCATGTAAATAGATCCAAACAACAACATCCACAATCATGTCAACCAAAATTCAATCGAATATGAAAATCAACATGAACATGCAAATAAGCTCAAAAATGCTATGGTTCTAGGATTCCAACCTTCGAAGCGAAGATTTGCTTCGGTTAATGTTGAATTAACTGGAGTTGAACATATCCGATGCTAGAAGTCCGGAATACTTCAAGATCCACACCAATTCTTGTTGTAGCAATGGAGATCCTTCAAGATTAATCCAAAATAAGCCAAATAATCACTTCCAAAATCACTTCCAGATCTGGATCCAATTGTGCACGAAAATTGGATGGAGAAATCACTTCAATTGAGATGATGGATGGAGGTTTGAGCTCAAGAATTCATTGATTCCATGGAAGAATCAAAGAGTTCAATGGAAAAGAGCTTTGAGTGAGGGTTTTGGAATTGGAAAGTTGAGAGAGTTTGAGAGAATTGAGATGAATTCTGAAAAATGAGAGTGAGAAATGAAAATTGGATCCCTTTGGTTTGGAGTGAATCACTTAAATATCACCTAGGTTTGGATCCAAAGGAAAGGCTTGGAAGTTGGTTTGTGAATTTTGGTTTGGGATGAGGAATGAGATTTTGGAGGAAAAATGAAATTAATCAAATTCTGAAATGATTCTAGATCCTTCCCAAGTGTAAAATTTGAATTCAAGTGATCACAATTGGACCCCAAATGGCTCTGCATTGAAAATTCACGTGCAGAGGCAAAAATTGCACTGGTTAATCGATTAACCATATGTGTTAATTGATTAACACCTTTAAAATTTTAAATCTGGCCTGATTTGACTTGGTTAATCGGTTAACCATATGCGTTAACCGATTAACACCTTCAAAAATTTGAATTTGGCGCCTTTTGGAGGGAAATCTGTCCGTTTGCCCTGTTTCAACTGTTTGGAGTTTCGTTAAGCTTCTGAATCTTGTTCTTGAACGTCATCACTGTAAAAAATGCTTGACATGAGCCTGAGTGCTGCTTTCTGAACTGCTGTTATCCTGCAAAATAAAATAAAATCGGCCGCTTGACCGTTGAGCAAAATAAATGCCCGAGCCTCTGATGCTCGCTATTCGCTGTTCAGTCTTTTGCGCCGAAATGAACCTGAGCCACATGAATACCTCGATCCCATGCCTCGGGAACAAAGGCTATGATATGCGCAAAAATGCAAAATGCAAAGAAACAAAAGTCAGTTGCAAAAACCGGTTGGTCAAATTTTAGAGTACAATACATATTATTAATTTATTTAATAAATAGTTTAGTTATGTGTTTAACCGATTGAATCATGTGAACCTTAAATCGGATTTGATTCGGGTTTTAAAACATTATTGCTCTTTGGTTGAAGAGAAAACTAATCGAAAAGGGGCGGTGTACCAAAAATGACACGGGTGCAAAAATTAACTCCCATGAGCTCTTAGTCCATTTGGAAAACGAAATGTTGATGGGTTTAGACATTACATAAACCCAAAAGCAACATTCCCATAAAATTCAGAAAATAGTTTCTTGTGAAAGCTAAGAAACGAGTTCCCAATTTACAACATGAGTTCTTCCAACATTAGAGATCTTCAACGCGAATTGGAGAACAAAGCAAACGATCTAAGCAAACTTCAAAAGGGTAAGATTCATTACACCATTCCCCCCTTATTTATCTATTCGATTTGTTTACACTTCTCTTAATTCCTTTAAAATTGACAACTTTTTGCAGATATTGCCAAGAATCACCAAGTCAGAAAGAAGTACACTATCCAGCTTGGTGAAAATGAACTCGTCCTTAAGGTACCCTTTAATCTATTTTGCGCCAAAAATGTTTCCTTTTACCTTTTTGCAAATCGTCCATTTATCAGGGTTTTATCAAACTTAGAAGAGTATTCGAGATTGTGTTTTATGGTAAACTAGTTCAATCACTATAATTAGTAGACAAAATGTTTCACCGATTGTTTTGTTTGATATTGTTATTCTTTTGATTTTGTTTCTATAGGAACTGGATTTATTGAAAGAAGATGCAAATGTTTACAAGTTGATTGGTCCTGTTCTTGTCAAGCAAGATTTGGCTGAGGCCAATGCTAATGTGCGCAAGAGAATCGAATACATCTCTGCTGAATTGTAAAGCTTCTTTTCTAATTTTTATTTTCTTCATGTTGCTACTTTCTTTATGCTGTTATTGTTAAATAAAAAAAAGATGAAAATGAGAAACACTGAAACTAATTTATTTTAAATGCTTACAAATGCTATGATTAGATATTGCGACAATGAAGCCTTAGGGAGGAAACCTTACTGTTGGGATAAGACTCACCTTCAGGTTTTTTATATGAAGAAACTCCCTATTAGGAAGGTGTATGTTTTTAGGAATAGGAGAGGAGCAGAGGAATAAACCTTCTTGATCTGTAAATACAGATATAGGTCCTTATAATAGTTAGTTAACTTTGATTAGTTAGTTTTGAAATGTGAGGAAGGGAATATAAGGAAGGGACAGAGAGTTGCAAATGTGTGATTAGACATATTGGGAATAGGAGAGTTCAAGTGTCTCGAATACTTGAGTTAGTTCTCTCTCAGTTCACTAAAAAATTCTTGTCTTTCTTTTACCTCTCCTCTTTCTGATACAGTTGGTATCAAACTGGTATCACAGTTCCATCCAAGAGCACTGGGTTTTGAATTCACTGGAAACTTACATGGTTTCGACTAGAATGGAGGCCAGACTGGAGTCGTACCAAGAGGACAATCGGGAGTTGGAGCCAAAATCAAGTAGTAATGAATGCTCACAAGGCTGGAACAAACGATGGAACTTTTGATAATAACAGTGGGTCCCAAGGCATAAATAATTGGGACTTGACTCAACACTGTTTTTGGCCCCAGCATCTGTCAACCCATTCCAGCTTCCTCTCTTTTTTCATGTAATTTTCTCTCTACTGCTCAATGTTGTTAATTATCGGCCATGGCGGATATTGGTGGTTTTTTTTGGCTCAATGCCATGGCCAAATTTGTGAAGGATAGCAGTGCCCACAATAATACTGCTACTGCTTTTGTTAACACCGTCAAATGGTGGACCTTGGAAGTCTGCCATCTGCACTCAATAATACTGCTACTGCTTTCGTTACATTCATCATCAGCCATTAGCAAGACCGGGATCTCAACATTTGCATGCTTTGGACTTGCCCCTAAATTCCCCTCCTTCAGTCTGTGGATAAAATTTTCATGTATTTCACTTGGGAAGTCAGCCTCTCAAACTCTTGGATACACTCCTTCATGCTACCCACTTATTGATGATATGCTAGCTTCTCAAATACATCTTCTTCACAGTTTCCACTATATCACTCAAGTATTTCACCTTTGAGTTGCTCTCAAGTCAGCTCGGCTTCTCCATCAAGCACATATTTGGAAAAAAAATGAATGGCTGGCCCTTCAATACATAACTACGCCAAATTAACTTGAATTCCCTCCCTAATTTGTTCTTGTCAATAATCTTCTCGCCATGGGTTTTGTGATTGACTTGTTAGGGTTACCTTCCTCCGTGTTTATGAGCATTGTGATTTGTGATCAATCTCTCCTGTTTCCTTTCTACTATCAATTATTTTGTGAGTCTCCTGTGATTTCAATTCTACTCCCTCTATGCCAAAATACGTCACTTTAGCAATTGCACACAAATTAAGTAAGGTAGTTACTTTTGTATGGGAAAGAGAAATTATGTGCTACTTTACACAATTACTCTTCATTAATGGTATATGAGAAAGAGAAATTGAAAGAAATGGAAATAGAAGTAATAAATAGTAATGCTTATAATAGAGAAAATGACATATAGGTTGGGACAAACTTTTTTGTTGTTGATAGAATGACATTGTACTGTGGGACGGAGGGAGTATTGCGGTGAGAGTCAACCCGATGGCATCCATTTTTTTCTCCAAAGCTTCATCTCCATTTTATTTGGTGGCATCAAATTCGTCAATATGTTGATCCTTCAATGAAGAAAGAAACACCTTCCTTCTTGCGAGTTCGACAGGTTGGACCTGTTTGAAGGAAAACCAAAAATAACATAACAAATAGAAGGAAGGAAAATGCTTTGATGTGGTACTATTTCCTCTAACATAAATGTGTCACATATTGGGCTTGGGCCGGTTCTATGTTAGCAGGTCATTTTGATCGCTCCTTACATTGAAAGTCCCAAAATTACCCAATGTGAAGATAGCTTGGGAGTGTGTGGGGGGTGGGGGGGTGGGTGGGAGTATTGATAGGCAGCAACTCCCTATTAGGAAGGTCTGTTTGGTGAAATTAGAAATGGGAAAGGAGTATGGTATTAAACCTTTTGGATCAGTCAAATAAGTTTACAGGTCCTTGTAATAGACAACTAGCTTTGGTTAGTTAGTTAAGAAAGCTAAGGAAGGGAGTGGACAGGAGGGGCAGAAAACTGTAAGGGCAAGGGATTAGACATTTTGTGGTGTGAAGAGTCTAAGGCTCTCGAAAATGCTAGGAAATTCTCTCTTTCAGTTCTATACATGATTATTTTCTTGTGTTTTCTTACTCTTCTTTCTGATTGAGTTCCTATCACTCCGCTTTTGTATTTCAAGTTCTTGTTGTTTCACAATAATACATATTGTTCGATGTAGCAATTCACTTTGTTGTAGAATTTGATTTTGTTACTATCTAAATGTGTTTCTCTCATAAGTTACGAGAGATTCATAAGGTCTTGAGCGTGAACTCTCATTTCCCACCAGTGCATCTGCTTAACTAATCTGCTTTGACATGAAGTTTCTGTCCTGACACCTCTTGATCTTTGTTTCTCTGTGAAACTTTCATATGTTATTACATTCGTAATTCTTTTTAAATCTTGTATACTTCAATGTCAGGGTGTATTTGAATATCTAAGTTAAGGGTTACAATAAACAAATAATACATGAAAGTACCATTTAGTAGGTTATCCTTAAAATATCTAACCATGAAATAGGCTGAGTTGCTAAACTTGCTTATTTCTGCTTTGTTGCAAATCTTTACATTATCAATCTTAAGCCCAGCTAAAAATCGAGGGTTATTTAGGCAATTGACTCTGATGTTAAACTTATCAAATTATTGTGATATAGCAGTCACACCACCCTAGCCAACATCTACCCTTCATTGTTGCCGGCTTGCTTCATGATTTATGTTATCATTTTAGGTTTTGTTATTGGTTGGTTGGTTTTGGTATCTCAAGAATTACTATTGTTATTGTTATCATCACACATAAGCTTACATCTCTTTGTGTGTCAGGAAGCGTCTTGATTCCACTGTTCAAGATTTGGAAGAGAAGCAGAATAGCAAGAAAGAAACGGTTTGTAACTTTTACTTACTTTTTAAGCTTTGGCTTTTAAATCATTTCTCATGTAAAAGAATTATTGAATACCATTTGGTAAATCCTAGCTACTAGATTGGCCTCTAACGTTACAACATATAGTGGGTCCTATGTTTTATCTAGGGCAGTCTTAATTCCAACCCTTATCCCTTGGATGGTCTCATGTGTATATTGCTTGATTAGATCATCGGTTATTAAGAGAACATATAACATGTCATGTTTCTATGTCTCATGTTAAGTGTCCTCTAACATAATCTGAAATTGCATGCCTTGGTAAGTGCAATATAAGTAACTGTTTGCATCAATTTATTATGTCACATTGCAGATACTGAAATTGCAGCAAAAGATGCAAACTCTTCAGGCTGGTAAAGGAAAGGCATAGTTTATTTTTTTGAGGCAAAAGGGAAGACATAGTTATGTCTCCTCCGACTGTTTGATCATTGTAAGTTTGTAACATTACGGTGCAATAGTATTGTGCTTGTTTTTATTTTCCAGTGTAGCTTTTGATGCCAAAGCAAGAAAGAGTAGCAGCCACTCTCACATAGTTTTCCCCAAACAAGCACACTTTTAGATTGGTATGATGATGTTTAGCATTTTATCTCATTGTGCAAAAGGAACAGAATCTAGAACCAAATATGTTACCAACATTGCTTTGTGAAGTGCATAAACATCTTCAAAAGCTCCATCATAAACAATGCTTTAGTCAATCAATACATCATCCATGGAGATATCAGCTCCTCTTTATTTGCAAAATCATTAAAAAGTTCTCTTCGGTGTAGGTAATCACATCCACAACCACATTTTTTTTGAGAATCATCGGCCTCCTGTGTTCTCCCTGTATTGAAAAATGTCATGTTTACGTGCTTCTCAGTTCAAGACGCCACAAATCCTCCAGCATCTGTCGCATTTTACCAGTTTTTCGATACAAAATGCTACATGCTAAACATAACCAAAACCCAAGAAATGTAATTCCACTTTAAAAAAAATGCTAGCTCCTAAAATTGAATATTAAATATATTTAAATGAATTACTCTATTACTAGGAGAATACGATATTGCATCAAGTCAAAGACCACATAATGAGTTCAAGGGTGGTTACGAACCACATGACATTCATATAAAAGAAGAAATTTAGCCTTTTGTTTTCTCTAACTAAGCAAATAACCCTCATTATTAAAGAAGTTTCATTTTCAATTCAAAATCCTATCTAAAAATAAATTATACACTCGTATCCACAAGGATAACAATTTCATTTGTTTTAGTGAACTATAATTGTGCATGTCGCTCCATCTTGTTGATGTACACATATACATTTTACTCAGTTTTACGTAATTTTTCTTCTTTACTGCATATTTCTTTTTCTGCTTTTTTTCTTAAAGAGATGAAACCTAAATTATTTATCTCAATGTTTCTTTTAACCCATTCACATTCAAATATGGACACTGTGAAGGCATCATAATAAAACACATTCTATAAATCTTTCATAATAAGGAACCTTTGAAAATCTTAATTGTGAATTATTATTGCTCGAATAACTAAAAACTACATTTTTCAAGTTTTTAATAAATTGTCTAGTGTAAATGTTTAAAATTTGAATTCATTAAACATTGTGTATGGCGAACCTTTTAACTTTATGAAAAGGATTGTGAGAAAAAATAATGAGAACATCTTTACTTGGTCAATAATGTTGTCAAGATGTTGTAAATCTAAACACCATAAATAATATTTAGATAGTTGTATTATGACAAAATATCCTTTTATTTCAGGTTCTATTTTGGTTCGTTAATTTTTGAAAATTTCAATTTAATCCCTTATTTTTTTAAAAAGAACTCATGTGACATATGCTCATTAAAAAGGTCATCAAAAATTTACACACACTAAGATTCAAACTTTGGTCCACTTGATTGTTAGACACAATTCTTTACCACCGGTCCACTTTCATTTTTATAATTGAATTCCACATTAAATATATCAGTCAATTAAATATATTAGTCATTTCTAAAGTATGTTTTGAGGGTATTCTTATCGTTAATTATCTAAAAATTTATGTGAATGATATCATCAGAAATGAAACATATGACACGTGTATAAATTAAAACTTTTTAAAATTGATAGATCAAAATAAACTCCAAAATAAAGATAAAAAATTAAAAAGAATATTTTGTCTTATATTATTATTAAAAATCAATACAACACAAACAACAATTTTCTTAAGAACACTAATGTTTGCAAAACCAATAAAAAAAATTCTCTATGAACCTCTTATCTATCTCAACCGCACTCCCTGTCACACAAATTAATTGGCTTTGAGTAATATTTCAGAATTGTCTATTTTTTAATTTCGTGTATATATATATATATATATATATATATATATATATATATATATATATATATATATATATATATATATATATATATATATATATATATATATATATATATATATATATATATATATATATATATATATATATATATATATATATATATATATATATATATATATATATATATATATATATATATATATATATATATATATATATATATATATATATATATATATATATATATATATATATATATATATATATATATATATATATATATATATATATATATATATATATATATATATATATATATATATATATATATATATATATATATATATATATATATATATATATATATATATATATATATATATATATATATATATATATATATATATATATATATATATATATATATATATATATATATATATATATATATATATATATATATATATATATATATATATATATATATATATATATATATATATATATATATATATATATATATATATATATATATATATATATATATATATATATATATATATATATATATATATATATATATATATATATATATATATAAGACTAAGTAGTAGATAATTCAAGTTGAATAAAATTAATTACTTTAAATAGTTGTCAAAAATATGACAATTTTTTTAAAAATCATATATGAGCCTACAATTTTTTCATTAATGTTAGGGTGTAACGTGAAGATCGACCAACTAATTTTTTAACACTAGCAAATAATTCTGCTACAAGTAAGTCAGTTTGAAATGACTAACAGGTTGATCATTTACATCTCCAAGTTGAAAACGGTATTCTTCTACAATAGATCCTTCATGGTTTGCCGTATTACATGCATAAAATTTAAATTGTCCCAATTTCACATAATCAAATCACAATAATATTAGTTAAAATTTTTGTAAGTGAGCAGCATTAAAACAAAATTACATAATTTACCTTTGGAAATGATACTGATAGCAAATGGGCTGAAGAAAACATAGTGAAAGTGGCCCAAGATGTTGCAACGGGAAGGCCTAAGAGAAAAGTCCACATACCAAAGTATCTAGAAAATTTCATCACATGAGAATCAACAAATTCAGTTAGGAGGAAATGAGCTGGCAGCTTATTAGTGGCTCACCTAAATTTTACAGAAATATTCTCTAGATCTTCCTTATTTTGTATTCCGTTATTTCCATCATTAACTAGTCTATATAATGGCATGTATGCAATGAATGAAAGGAAGCAGATTTTATCCAAATTCTCTTTCTCTCTATTGTTTCTGGAGGCCCCTAGTTCCTCGAACTCTAGGATTTATCACTGCCCCTAACAAATTTGGTGCTTTCATTGAACCCATCCATGGCGGACGACACTCGATCGAAAGCTATCGCCGATGCTATCTCCTGTTTAACCACCAATCAAACCGCTCTGACCAACTCACAAACACTTCTTGCTTCCAAAATCGATGACATTCTCAGTAAACTCTCGTCCCTCGAATCACCATCTCACTCCCCCGGTACCGGATCTCCGTCCTACACTTCACCCCAAAACTCCAATAAACCTCATCGCATGAAGCTCGACGTACCTCGCTTCAATGTTACAGATGCCTTGGGTTGGATCTTCAAGATCAACCAATTTTTTGAGTATCATGATACGCTGGAATCAGAACGACTGACAATTGCATCGTTCTACATGGAAGGACCGGCTCTCGGCTGGTTTCAATGGATGTCTCGCAACGACCGGCTTACCAGTTGGGCGGCGTTGTTGCACGCACTCGAGGCTCATTTTTCTCCGTCACAATACGACGATCCCAAGGGCGCACTGTTCAAACTCACTCAAAAAGGGTCGGTCAACAACTACTTAACGGAGTTTGAGACGCTTGCAAACCGTATCGTGGGTCTCCCACCGTGTTTCCTCTTAAGCTGCTTTGTCTCAGGGCTTGCACCGGACGTCCGCCGAGAGGTTCAGGCGCTACAACCACTATCTCTCATCTAAGCGGCTGCTTTGGCTAGGTTGCAGGAAGAGAAACTCCATGAAGCTCGCAGATCTGCTCGCCACAAAGGTATACTTCCCACCCCTGTTGCGTCCCCTGGCCGTTTTCCAAACAACCCCAAACCATCCTTACCACATTTCAAACGTCTAACACCTACGGAGATGTCTCTTCACCGTGAGAAGGGGTTGTGTTTTAACTGTAATGAGAAGTTTAGTCCAGGTCATAAATGTGCGTCAAAATTTTTTGTTCTTATTATGGAAGAAGACGAGTCACAAGAGGCAAATGTGATTCTGACTCCTTTTGAATCTGAGTTGTTACTTGAACCGAAACCCGACCCGACTCTTAACCAAGCCCAAATAAGCTTCCACGCCCTTTCGGGCCACTTGGCCCTTGAAACTCTGCGTCTGGTGGGCCGCATCTCCACCCACAATGCGGTTATCCTAGTTGATGGTGGCAGTACCCACAACTTTATACAAGAAAGGTTGGTTAAATCCCTTGGGCTGAAGGCCCAACCCACTTGTTCTCTCAAGGTCATGGTAGGTAATGGTAATGAAATTGAATGCCACCAAATTTGTCCTCAAGTCAAAATTCACATTCAGTCTCACACATTCACTGTTGACCTACACGTCCTTCCCCTCAGTAGTGCTGATATTGTGTTAAGTATTCAATGGATGAAATCTCTGGGTCCTATTCTTACTGACTATAATGATCTCTGTATGAAGTTTCTCAAGAATAAGATGATAAAGCTAAGGGGTGAGAGGGATGGTGGCCTTCACCTCATTACTTCCCAACAGGTACGACGCCTCATCCACACTAATGAGGCTAGTGCCTTCTTTCACATTCAAATTCTACAACCAGCGCCTCCTTCAATCCAAATCAGTGATCCTAAACTCTAAACCCTACTCCACAAATATGACTCCTTATTTCAGCTACCTTCAACCCTTCCACCTACTCGTGAAAATAACCATTCCATACACTTACTACCCCAGGCCCATCTTGTTAATGTTCGTCCCTATCGCTATCCCTATTTTCAGAAACACGAAATTGAGAAACAAGTGGACACTATGTTGGCTAATGGGGTGATACGACCAAGTACAAGTCCCTTTTCGTCGCCGGTTCTCCTTGTTAAGAAGAAAGACGGTTCTTGGCGATTTTGCGTCGATTATCGGGCCTTGAATTCAATCACTATAAAAGACCGTTTTCCAATCCCCACTGTTGATGAATTGTTAGACGAATTGGGTGGGGCTGCGTGGTTCACAAAATTGGATTTGCTACAGGGGTACCACCAGATCCTTATGCGGGAGGAAGATGTTTTTGACAGCCTTTCGCACACATCAGGATCACTATGAGTTCCGGGTTATGCCGTTTGGACTGTGCAACGCTCCATCGACATTTCAAGCTACCATGAACACGATATTCAAGCCATTTCTGTGCAAGTTTATCATTGTGTTCTTTGATGACATTCTTATCTACAACACTAATTATGAGGATCACTTGAAGCATATGGATCAAGCATTTCGGGTTTTACAGGAGGGATAATTTTTTCTCAAGCAATCAAAATGCTTATTCGCTCAACGTCAGATTGAATACCTTGGTCATATTGTTTCTCAACATGGGGTTGAACCAGTTAAGGCAAAGGTTCTTGCGATTCAGCAGTAGCCAGTTCCGAGTACTCTCAAAGCTCTGCGTGGTTTCTTGGGCTTGACAGGTTTCTACCGACGATTCATCAAGGGATATGCGACAATTGCAGCTCCATTGACTCAACTCCTAAAAAAGGATCAATTTGGCTGGAATCCTTGTGCACAGTTAGATTTTGATACCCTCAAAACCGCGGTAAGCACCGCACCGATTTTGATTCTCCCTAATTTTACTTTACCATTCATGGTAGAAATGGATGCCTCCGATGTCGGCATAGGTGCCGTGTTATCTCAACAGAACCAACCAATTGCTTTTTTTAGCAAACCATTTTGTTGCAAGTTGTTAAATGTGTCGACCTATGTTAGAGAACTCTTCGCCATCATAGCAGCAGTGAAGAAATGGTGACAATATTTGTTGGTTCATTCCTTTGTGATTCTGACAGATCATCGCAGCTTAAAGGAGTTGATGTCATAAGTTGTACAAACACCAGAACAGCAGCTGCACCTGTCACGGCTAATTGGTTATGATTACACGATTCAGTATCGTTCCGGCAAAACGAATGTGGTTGCAGATGCTCTTTCTCGCATACTAGAAAATGAGTCCTCCGAGTTTTACATGTTGACAGTTCCCAGTTTCTCCTTCCTGAAAACATTAAAGCATGAACTCTCCCAAAAACGTGAATTTCTCTCCAAACTGCAAGACATTAACAATAACAGTGAGGGCGCACAAGATTTCAAAATTGTTCAGGGTCTTATCTATCACAAAGATCGCATATGGTTTCCGTGCACCACGTCCTTCATATCAGTTCTGTTGGAGGAATTCCACAAAACACCCACCGGAGGCCATATGGGTGTCACCAAGACTTTGGCACGCTTAAGCTCAAACTTCACATGGGCCGGGATGCGTGATGATGTCCATAAGTTTGTTCTCGCTTATTTGGACTGCCAACACTCTAAATATGAAACGAAGAAAGCTGCTGGATTGCTTTGTCCATTGCCAATTCCTCATGTGCCGTGGGAAGACTTATCTCTTGACTTTATCGTGGGTTTACCTCCTTACCAGGGGAACACCACAATCCTAGTGGTCGTTGATCGTTTTTCAAAGGGATTCATCTTGGTATGTTGCAACCTCACTATACTGCTTACAAGGTTGCTTTACTCTTTATGAACATTGTTGGCAAGATCCACAACATGCCCCGCAGCTTGGTTTCAGACCGTGATCCATTATTTGTGAGTCGTTTCTGGCAGGAGCTATTCAAACTCAGCGACACTAAGTTACGTATGAGTTCGTCCTACCACCCTCAGACTGATGGCCAAACAAAAGTGGCAAATAGGGTCATTGAGCAGTATCTCCGTGCGTTTGTGCACTCAAAACCGACAACTTGGGAAAGTTTCTCATGTGGGCTGAGTGGTCTTACAACACGTCTCAACACTCAGGCACAGGAAAATCTCCCTTTGAGATAACTTTTGGGAAAGCACCACCCACCATTCCTCAATATTTGACAGACACCTCCAATATTGAAGTTGTTGATGAATTGTTGGCTAATCGTGAGACTATGCTTATCACTCTGCATAGAAAATTGACCAAGGTACAACAAGCTATGAAGAAATTTGCTGATGCACATAGGCGAGATGGACAATACAACATTGGGGATTGGGTGCTGGTTAAGTTACGACCACATCGATTGTCAACCCATCATCACTCCACTAGTGATACTCAACACCCGCTGGACTCAAACTGCTGAACTGCGTCTCGAAGTGCTAGTGCAATGGGAAGGACTGCATACTGATGATACTTCTTGGAAAGATTGGGACAATCTCAAACAAACATACCACCTTGAGGACAAGGTGCTTCCAGATGGGGTGGAGAATTATAGCAAATGGGCTGAAGAAAACATAGTGGAAGTGGCCCAAGATGTTGCAACGGGAAGGCCCAAGAGAAAAGTCCAGATGCCAAAGTATCTAGAAGATTTCATCACTGGAGAATCAACAAATTCAGTTAGGAGGAAATGAGCTGGCAACTTATTAGTGGCTCACCTAAAATTTGCAGAAATATTCTCTAGATCTTCCTTATTTTGTATTCAGTTATTTCCATCATTAACTAGTCTATATAATGGCATGTATGCAATGAATGAAAGGAAGCAGATTTTATCCAAATTATCTCTCTGTCTATTGTTTCTGGAGGCCCCTAGTTCCTCGAACTCTAGGATTTATCACTACCCCTAACATATTGATCCGCGGTCGCTCGCGGATCAAAAACGAGTAATTTTATAAAAATGCAGTACAGCGACAGTGACTCGGAATATCGTTCTCACAAGGATTCTTGTAGTGATTAACCAATTACAGTAATGAAATAAAAAGGGGGTTTTTGGTTCGATTAGGGAAGAGTAATTAACAAGAGTAATTTTCGAAATAAGTTGTTATGAAGAAAATTGATTATGAAATAAGTCAATCTACCGATTCGGTTCCTACTATCATTGATTATTATAATATTGATCTTCTAAGTGTCATTCCTATCTGGATGCAAACTCAATGGCAAGCACAAAAATGTTTGTAAGATTTATGATCCTAATGTCCGAATTAAGCAAACGGGATAAAACTTCATGAATTAAGCAAACATGATTGTTCAGACACACAAACGAATTAAGCAAACGTAAACGTGTCTATGCCTAGGACCATACAATCAACCAAATTAAATCAATAATATCATGCAATCGAATTAAGCATACAAGAACATAAAATTATTGAACGGAATTAACAAATAGTAATAATACTATAATAATCTCAAGTGTTGGAACCTGAATTACGGTAGACCGACTCAGAGGGATTAGTTCTCCATAGGATTTGTAAAAGCTTCAAGGTTTTTTTCTCGTGAATAGTAGGTAATGTGAACAGTAACACGATTTCTCTTTAAAAAGGAAAATAATGGATCAAAACCCAACTGGGTCAAAAATATAACCCAGGCCCAAAACATCAAAACTAAAATAAAATTCTAATGCTGTAACTTGAAACGGAAATCTGGAATTTTGAGCTCCGAATCTGACTTCGACTCCAACACGAAAGTTGTAGCTCTCTCTCTTAGCTTTCCGGCGATATTTAGAATGCCTCAATCGGATTCCCGGAACTCCAGTTATGATCGTTTCCGTGCAGACTGCTAAAGCTGAAAAATAGTTGCGAAAATTAAATTAAATCAAAAATAAAATAAAATAAGAAAACATGATAAAATATAATAATAAGCAAAATAACATAAAGAAATGCCTAAGTAAAAATGTAGGAGAATGTGCATAAATATGCACTGATCAAATTCCCCCGGACTTGAACTTTTGCACTCCGAGCAAAATTAAATTCAAATAAAACAAAGGAAACTCATTCCAGGCTACAAGACTTCTTCGGTTAAGTTTGCCTCGATAGGTACTAATCTTCAACACTAAGGATATCGTAGGAACACTAACCCACAATTGCGCAGTCATAACCCTCCTGAATATACAAATCAATTCGAATAATGTTATTATGCTAAAGCCTAACTTATTCTTCCTCCTTTTTGCTCTTTTCCATTCAGGCGCAATCACATTAAGCCCGTTATCTCCACACACTCATAGCAAGGCGACCGGTTAGTGACTCTGATCTCTCTTTTTTATTTTATTTTGGGGTTCTGGTACTTACGTGGCATAACCCCTTTTTGACTCAATTGTAGTTGTGGGGGATCGGACCGTAATCCGCCCTACCAAGTTCAGCACCAGAAACCGCTGAACCAACTAACTATCTTTCTTTTCTTTTCTGTGTTTCTTTTTTTTTTCTTTCAACTTTTTCCCTTTTTTTTTTCTTTTTGATCACTCACTTATATTCATCGGCTTCCCTGCGTAGAGTGTGCATGAGATGGTGCTGACTGCTGAAATAAACTACTCAAGAGCTGTCAGAGAATGAAAATTCAAGGCTAAAACATAGAGAGTATTCAAATTAATTTCCACATGCAGGAGACTTACGGTGTTCAGACGATACCGATCTTGCGAATTTTTTTCCCAAGTCTCTGCAAACTACTCTCAAATCAGTCTATAAACCTAGAACTTTTTATTTTTTTATTTTTATTTTTATTTTTATTATAACTGAAAACAAAACAAAACAAAACATAAAGAAAAACAAATGTAAATGTTTCCCTCCCCCAGACTTAAAACGAGCATTGCCCTCAATGAAAGGACATAATGATAAAAGTAGAGAAAAGGAAAGAACAACTCCCTGATTAAGTTGCAGTGTAATTAGGCGCTTCTAGAGAAAGCTCCTCTATACCGACCTCTTCAGGCACCGAACCTCCATAGAATAACTTCAGACGCTGCCCGTTGACCTTGAAGACTTTGTCAGTACCTGTACTTTTAATTTCTACTGCACCATGAGGGAAAACATTAGTAACAACGAAGGGGCCAATCCATTTGGATCGAAGTTTCCCAGCCATAAGCTTAAGGCGGGAATTAAACAATAAAACCTGTTGGCCCACAGAAAACTCTTTCCTAGAAATCATTTTATCATGGAAGTGCTTAGTTTTTTCTTTATAAATCCTAGAGCTTTCATAAGCCTCTAATCTAAGCTCTTCCAACTGTTGTAATTGGAGTTTTCTTTCAATACCTGCTTGTTGCATCTCCAAATTACAACTTTTCACCGCCCAATAAGCACGGTGTTCTATCTCAACAGGAAGATGACATGCCTTACCAAAAACAAGTCGATACGGAGACATCCCAATGGGTGTCTTGAAAGCTGTTCTTTGAGCCCAAAGTGCGTCTTCTAGACGACGGCTCCAATCCTTCCTGTTTGGTTGCACCATTTTTTCTAAGACCTGTTTGATCTCCCTGTTTGAGATCTCAGCTTGCCCATTAGTTTGTGGGTGATATGCAGTAGAGACTCTATGCACAACTCCATACTTTCGGAGCAAAGCTTCCATGGTGCGGTTACAGAAATGAGTGCCTTGGTCACTGATGATGGCTCGCGGTATTCCAAACCTGCAAAAAATATTAGACCGGACAAAATCTGCAACAACTCTAGAATCATTAGTCCTAGTGGGGATAGCTTCCACCCACTTTGAAACATAATCAACAGCAAGTAAAATGTAAAGGAAACCAAATGATACAGGAAAGGGACCCATGAAGTCAATTCCCCATACATCAAATACCTCACAGAAAAGCATAGGTTGTTGAGGCATTTCACTCTTGCGAGTGATGCTTGTTCCTGCTATCTGGCACTCTTTACAAGTGCGGTAAGTCTCATAAGCATCTTTAAAAATAGTTGGCCAATAGAAACCTGAATCAAGAATTTTTCGTGCGGTTCTTTGAGGGCCAAAGTGTCCTCCGACTTGAGATGCATGAGAAAATTTTAAAATGGATTCAATCTCATAGTCGGGAACACATCTTCTAATTACCTGATCACTACCAAACTTCCACAGATATGGATCATCCCAAACATAATATTTGGCATCGCTTTTGAGTTTATGAATCTGTGATCTGGATGCACCTGTAGGAAAAACACCAGCAACAAGATAATTAACAATATCAGTAAACCAAGGTGTAATACCATGTAAAACTAAAAGCTGCTCATCAGGAAAGTCATCCTGAATGGGAAAAAGATCTTCATCTCTCTCTATCCTGCTCAAATGGTCAGCCACTAAGTTCTCAGCTCCACTTTTATCTTTAATCTCTACATTAAACTCTTGGAGCAACAACATCCACCGAATCAATCTCGGTTTTGCATCCGGCTTCTTCAACAGGTACTTTAAAGCTGCATGGTCAGTAAAAACAACAACCTTGGAACCTAGCAAATAAGATCTGAATTTATCAAGAGCAAAAACAATAGCTAGAAGTTCTTTTTCAGTGGTAGTGTAATTTGACTGTTCAGAATCTAAAGTCCTAGAAGCATAGTAAATAACATGGGCAGCCTTGTCAACTCTTTGTGCAGGGACAGCCCCAACAGCATAATTCGAAGCGTCACACATAAGCTCAAAAGGGAGGGTCCAGTCAGGGGGCTGAATTATGGGAGCGGAGGTCAATGCTTTCTTCAAGAAGTCAAACGCCTGTTTGCATTTGTCATCGAAGTGGAAAGTGACGTCATTCTTCAACAAGTTTGACAGCGGAAGAGCTATCTTGCTGAAATCCTTGATGAAACGCCTGTAAAAACCTGCATGACCAAGAAAAGAACGAATCTCGCGAATGCAAGATGGGTAAGGTAGTGTAGAAATCACATCAATCTTAGCAGGGTCAACAAAAATTCCTTTTTCAGAAATTATATGACCAAGAACAATTCCCTGCTCAACCATAAAATGACATTTTTCATAATTTAAAACAAGGTTGGTTTCAATGCATCTTTCTAAAATCAAGCTTAAACTGCTCAAGCATGCATCAAAAGAAGAACCATAAACAGTAAAGTCGTCCATAAAGACTTCCATGCAATTTTCAATAAAATTAGAGAAAATACTAAGCATACAACGCTGGAAAGTGCCAGGAGCATTGCAAAGACCAAAAGGCATCCGCCTATACGCAAGTACCGAAGGGACAAGTAAAAGTGGTCTTCTCTTGATCTTCCGGTGCAATATGAATCTGAAAGTAACCTGAAAAGCCATCAAGTAAACAGTAATGTGATTTACCAGCTAGCCGTTCAAGCATTTGGTCGATGAACGGTAAAGGAAAGTGATCCTTTCTAGTAGCTTGGTTTAGTCTCCTGTAATCGATACAAACTCTCCAGCTATTCTGCACTCTAGTGGGAACAAGTTCATTCTTTTCATTTTTGACAACCGTAAGTCCGGATTTCTTAGGTACAACCTGCACTGGGCTTACCCATTTACTGTCAGAGATAGGATAAATGATACCTGCTTGCAAGAGTTTTGTTACCTCTTTCTTCACGACATCAAGAATCAAGGGATTAAGCCTCCTTTGGGGCTGCCTTACTGTTTTCGCACCATCCTCGAGTAAAATTCTGTGCATACACATGGAAGGACTAATTCCTGGAAGGTCGGCTAATGTCCATCCGATTGCCTTCTTGTGCTTCTTCAAAACCTGCAAAAGCTTGTTTTCTTGATCGAAATCAAGGTTAGAAGAAATAATAACAGGGAGTTTTTCGTTATTCTCTAAGTAAGCATATTTCAGGTTCTTAGGGAGCTCTTTTAGCTCTAAGGACGGGGGCTGCTCGGTAGATGGGATGGTCGGGGCAGCAGGAACATCAAGAGCATCAGCTGTAAAAATAGCTTCGTTGGTTATAGCTTCACCTGTAGGAAATATATCAGCCTGCAGGGCAGCATCAATCTCAGCGCACACAACACAAAGGTTAGTGTCAGTACAATCAGAACATGAATAAACATCATCAAAATCAGAAAGAGACGGAAAATTGAGTGAAAATAATTCAGAACAAGTGTCCTCAACCAGCTCAGATATCAGTCCAATATGAAAAACGGAATGTTCCTCCAATGGATGTTTCATGGCATCAAAAATGTTGAATTTTGCGACGATGTCACCAAACTCCATGGACATGCTCCCATCATCAACATCAATTTTCGTTTTTGCCGTTTTCATGAACGGTCTTCCTAAAATGATGGGAGCTTTGCTGGACTTTGTTTCTCCTTCCATATCAAGAATGTAAAATCTGCAGGAAAAATCAAATCGTTAACTTGAACAAGGACATCTTCGATTATGCCGGCAGGGCGAGTGTTGCTCCTGTTCGCCAACTGAATGATTAAACCTGTAGGCTGCAAAGGACCAAGACAAAGGTTATTATAAACAGAAGTAGGCATAACATTAATGCTCGCTCCTAAATCAAGCATGCAATCATCGAATTTACTATTCCCGATGGTACAAGGAATAGCAAAAGTTCCCGGGTCTTTGCACTTTTGTGGCAGGACCGGAGTAGTGAGGAGGGCTGAAACTTCGCCTGTAAATTTTTCAGATGAAGGCTCGGGCTGAATAAAGGAAGAAATATTTCTTCCTAAATTGACTCTCTCACTTCCCTTCATTCTCCTCTTGTTGGTGCACAAATCCTTCAGAAACTTAGCATACTTAGGAACCTGCTTAATCACATCAAGTAACGGAATGTTTACCGCAACTTTTCGAAAAACATCTAATATCTCTCTTTCTTTGTTTTCATCCTCAATTCTCTTATTTTTCAGAACTCTATGTGGGAAGGGGACTGGTGTTACATACTCCTTTTCTTTAATTTTTTCAGTTTCGACCACAACAGCAGAAGGAGAAGGAGGTTCAACAGACGGTTCAGAAGTAGGAAGTTCAGAAGTTACCTCAATGATTTTTTTATTTTTTTCCGGGGCTGGTTCTGTAACTTTTCCGGATCTTAAAACGATGGCACTCACATTGGCATTAGGACCCTTTGGGTTGACAATTGTTTGGGCTGGAAGTTGGTTCGACCCTTGGGCTTGCATGTTATTCATTTGAGTAGCAAGTTGTCCCATCTGCGTGTTCAAGTTCTGGATGCTAGCATCGGTTCTTTGTTGGAACTGAAGGTTGTTGACGGCCATTTGTTTAACAAGTTCCTCTAAAGAAGGTCCGGGAGGTGCAGGGGCAGCAACCGCTTGAGGTGGGTTAGGTTGTTGGCTGGTTTGTGGGTTTCCATATCGGAGGTTGGGATGGTTCCTCTAATTCGGGTGGTACTTATTAGTGGACAGGTCAGGAATGTTGTACCGGTTCTGGTTGTTACTTTGGTTGTAAAGGGCTGCAGCATAAGCTGGAGGTAATTCAGTAGGCTTATCGTCTTGCAAAATAGGACATGTATCAGTAGGATGATCAGAAGAGGTACAAATACCACATAAACTTGGTGGTGTTTGAAGTTATTGGGTGGCTTGAGCCTTACCTACGACTATCATCTGCTGCACTAAATCCCTCAGCTCATTCATTCTATTTTCGAAGGCTTTGTCGGAGTGAGACACATGAGAGGAAACATGAATTTCGTTCACACCCTTTACTTGGACAGAATTATTTCTTGTTGTGAACTGTTGGGAATTTAGTGACATGTTCTCAATTAGAGCCTTGGCAGCAGCTGGAGTCTTATCAACAAGAGCTCCACCGCTGGCAGCATCAAGAATGTTCCTATCCATCGGTAACAAACCTTCATAAAAGTACTGGATGAGAAGTTGCTCGGTGATCTGGTGCTGAGGACAGCTGGATACCAAATGCTTGAATCTCTCCCAATACTCTGCAAGTGACTCATTACCCTGTCTAATACCACAAATCTCTTTTCTTATCGAGGCAGCTCTGGATGCGGGAAAGTATCTCTCAAGGAACACTTTTTTCAGAGCATACCAGTTTGCAATTGAATTTGGCTCGAGGGAATATATCCAATCCTTTGTTGCACCCTGCAATGAAAAAGGAAAAGCTCGAAGTTTGATATGATCTTCAGTGATCCCTTCAGGCTTCAATGGCGTAGAACACACCACTTGAAATTCTTTCAGATGTTTGTGAGGATCTTCACCTGCAAGACCACTAAACTTGGGTAACAAATGGATTAAACCTGATTTTAACTCAAAAGGAACAACATCAGCAGCATATTCAATACACAAACCGTTGTAATTCACATCAGGTGCAGCTAATTGTCTTAGAGTTCTATTATCAGCCATATTGATATCAAGTTCAGACTCAGATATGTGTGGTGAACTAGTGGTAGCCTGGACTGCTCTACGTCGTGTATGCAAAGTTCTCTCTACTTCAGGATCAAAAGCAACAATATCAGAACAAGATGACCTAGTTGCCAGGACTAATGCACAGCAATGCAGGGACAATACTCAAAATGCCAACAATGTCCCTAAAAGTCAAAAAAACAAACACAAAGAAGCAAATCGATCAAAATAAATCCAGAAAAATTAACTAACACCAGAATTGGTCTAATGGCTTAAAAATATAATTATGAGAATTTTTTCGATTTTTTTCGACTCTATGAAAATAGTAAAAAATTCATTAAAAATAGAAAAAAGGATTTTTTGGCGATTCTGAGGGTGGATTCCAGGTATTCCTTTGGAATACATGGACTAATGACCGGACGATTTTTTTGCTTCTCGTAGGCAAAACAGTTTTACGATCGGACACAATTTTTCCAAAAACAGATTTTTTTTACGATTTGGACTATAAGACGCGAATTGGACGAAACCACGAGGAAACTAAGGTCTAGACTCGAGGATACTAACTAACCCTATGACTCTATAATTGATTAATAACGACAAGAGTCCCCGGCAACGGCGCCAATTTGATCCGCGGTCGCTCGCGGATCAAAAACGAGTAATTTTATAAAAATGCAGTACATCGACAGTGACTCGGAATATCGTTCTCACAAGGATTCTTGTAGTGATTAACCAATTACATTAATGAAATAAAAATGGGGTTTTTGGTTCGATTAGGGAAGAGTAATTAACAAGAGTAATTTTCGAAATAAGTTGTTATGAAGAAAATTGATTATGAAATAAGTCAATCTACCGATTCGGTTCCTACTATCATTGATTATTATAATATTGATCTTCTAAGTGTCATTCCTATCTGGATGCAAACTCAATGGCAAGCGCAAAAATGTTTGTAAGATTTATGATCCTAATGTCCGAATTAAGCAAACGGGATAAAACTTCATGAATTAAGCAAACATGATTGTTCAGACACACAAACGAATTAAGCAAACGTAAACGTGTCTATGCCTAGGACCATACAATCAACCAAATTAAATCAATAATATCATGCAATCGAATTAAGCATACAAGAACATAAAATTATTGAACGGAATTAACAAATAGTAATAATACTATAATAATCTCAAGTGTTGGAACCTGAATTACGGTAGACCGACTCAGAGGGATTAGTTCTCCATAGGATTCGTAAAAGCTTCAAGGTTTTTTTCTCGTGAATAGTAGGTAATGTGAACAGTAACACGATTTCTCTTTAAAAAGGAAAATAATGGATCAAAACCCAACTGGGTCAAAAATATAACCCAGGCCCAAAACATCAAAACTAAAATAAAATTCTAATGCTGTAACTTGAAACGGAAATCTGGAATTTTGAGCTCCGAATCTGACTTCGACTCCAACACGGAAGTTGTAGCTCTCTCTCTTAGCTTTCCGGCGATATTTAGAACGCCTCAATCGGATTCCCGGAACTCCAGTTATGATCGTTTCCGTGCAGACTGCTAAAGCTGAAAAATAGTTGCGAAAATTAAATTAAATCAAAAATAAAATAAAATAAGAAAACATGATAAAATATAATAATAAGCAAAATAACATAAAGAAATGCCTAAGTAAAAATGTAGGAGAATGTGCATAAATATGCACTGATCACATATACATTCATATATAGAGAAAATGACCTCTAAATTTAGCTTATTTAACAAGGTGAACAACCAAATGAAACATATCAATGAAAAACTAGGGAGGGAATAAAATTTCCATGCATCATAAAGTGAGGGCAATTTGGTTTGCAGTTTTTTCAAATCTTCAATTTTCAATATTATACGTGTCTAAAAAATGAGCATAACTCAATCAATATTGATGAATCATCATTAGGTAATGTTGTTAGAATAGCTAATAGTTGAAGTTGTTCCATCAATTTATGACATTCATGACTCTTTATTCTTTTCTTAAATTTAAGATTTTTAAGTCAATACATCTAAAAATGTTGCTTGAACAACCATAAGCACTTTGATATTCTTTAAAACTATTAAAAAAAATAATTCTTTTTACCTTTACTAGTAAAAGCAAAGGCTCTTGGAAAAATTATATCTTAAAACAAAGGTCAACTTTTATACCAAGGTCTTTTTAAGCTTTAACATGTTATTTTCTCTTTTACTTATAATTTAGAAAAATAAATATGACATTATCATCCACACTTTTCTCGATATACATTACATCAAGATTTCAGCGCAAACGTTTATCCTTCCAAAATATGTCTTTTTATTTTTCATTATTTATAACTATCTTGTGTAGGATCTTCTTGTCTAAGATCATCATGTATATCATCATCTTGTGTATAATCACCTCTCCTTCACGTGTTCTCTTTCACTAGAGTTTTACCAAAGATGACTTCAATTTCTTTAACTTATTTGAAAATTTGATGTCTAGATAGTGTTGTCTGGACTTTGCATATCTTATTCACCATAAAAAAGGACCCGGTTCAATCTAAAGTTTTATCTCCAATAAAGGAAACAATAATGACCCATAAAACACCATTTTTTAGACAACGAGGAGTAAAGTCATAATTACAAGATGGAAAAGCAAGTCAGATGAATGTTTTCCACCTAGAAAGTGTAGAAAATCTCTAGAATGCTTCAACATTCCATTATTGTTAGTATCAAGTGCATGTCATCTAATATTTTCAGTTGTCTTTGATAAAAAACATAGTCTTTGTTATAGAGGTTTAAACGCAAAATAATGAAGAACCTTGCCAATAATTTTTTTCTTGTGTTTCTTGTTATCACAAACCTTTGCATTTGATTTCCATTTCGAAATGTTATAAATTTTGCAACTCTCAATTTCTCCATCTTCTCCCAAATAAAACATACAACTGTTGAACATGTGTCTATCTTTACATAATTCAAACAAAAAAGTGAGATTTGCAAAATTTAGCTTCATAGAATAAAATTGGAATATTTGAAAATTCAATTGCATCTTTTAATAACTTTAAAATCATTGTCATTATCTTGTCACTCGATCCACATAAACAGTTATATGTTAGAATTTATTAAAAAGGACAATCTTGAATATTTCGTACACCTTTCATATGAAAGTTGTACTCCATCTCTAACGAATTCATATTACTCTTTATTTTCATTTCTTTCTCGAGTTCCACTTGACATCATATTCACATTTTCATCTTCATCTGGATTAATCTCCACATTTGATACAATGCGTATTTCATTTTCCCAGTCCCTATCAACTCCAAATGTACCATTGGTCATGTTCTGTATAGGAACTTTAACATTGATAGATCTTGAATCAAATTTGGAATAGTAATAGGGAAGATGATACTAGTTTCTACTGAGGACTCTCTATGACGAAGTAACATGGTGTATTCCTTCAAAAATGGTGACACATTAAGAGTTCGATTATGACACTTCTACTGAGCGGGTTATTGAAATCAGAGAGTTTATGTTTCTCTGCATTTTTTCATTTCTGCATATCATGGCATTGGTTCTCGAGGCATGGGATCATGGTTTTTCATGGCTCAGGGCTCCTTTTCATTGCAAGAGTTTAAACAGCGAGCGCCAGAGGTTTTGACATTTATTTTGCCTACTAATGGAACGACCAATTTATTTTATTCAACAGGTTATTTTCAGCGTAGGAGACAGGTCACAGGATATCTTAGGCATTCTCACAGTTATAATGTCAAAGGGTAAGTTTCAGAGGCTTAACAGGGCTCATAACGGGTGAAAACAGACGAATGTGCAAGTTTCCCTCCAAATGGCGCTATTTTTGAAATTTTTTGAGTGGTTAACTGATTAACCATTTTGCACTAACAAATGGTTAATCGATTAACCATAGTGAATTTTTCCCAGTAACATGCATTTTCAATGCTGCCACTTTTGGGGTCTATTTTGATCACTTGCGAATTTGATTTTACACCAGAAGAAGGATCTAGAGTCACTCTAAATTTGGTTTAACTTTCAGAATCAATTCAAATTCCCTCCAATTTTCCATTCCTAATCTCATTCCAATTTTCATAACCTCACTCCAAATCATAATTCTACTCCTAACCAAGAGCCTATTTAAGTGAATTGGCTCCAAACCTCACCATAATTCCCAATTTCAGATTTCACACTCTCATCCTTGAGAATTTTCTCTCAAAATTCTCTCAACTTTCTACACTCCAAAACCTATATTAAAGCTCTTTTTCACTTGAGTTCTTTGATTCTTTATTGGAATCATTGAATTCTTGAGCTAAACGCCCATCATTCATCTCCATCATCTTTAGTTCATCACATGATTTTCGTTTGGATTTGGATCTGATCTTGGAAGCAAGTTTATAAGTGATTCTTGGATCAATTTTAACTTATTTTGGTTTGTTCTTCACTTCTATTGCAAGAAAGCTCTTGGATCTTTAAGAATTCTTGGGTTTCTAGCTTGGATCTATCAATTTACAGTGAATCAACAATTACCAAAGGAAATCTTAACTTTGAAGGTTGGTTAATCCTAGATCCATTCTTGTTTTGAGCTTATTTGAATAATCACAATGTAGATCTTTAAGTTTTGTTTGATTTTGGTGATTTTGATCTTTGTGATTTGTGATTTCAATGCTTGATTAAATTTGATTGATAATTGATCACTGATCTTTGGTGTTGAATTCGTGCATAATCGATTACATGATCATTTGGATAATTACACATTGAATTAATTGCTGAAAGTGCTTTTGAATTGCTGTTTTTCCTACTTCTGGTGCAGTGTTATTTGATTAAACAGTTGCAGTACAAAACTGGTTAATCGATTAACCAGTGCAATTTTTGAAGTTTTCAAGTGGTTAATCGATTAACCAGTTTGCACATGCAAATGGTTAATCGACTAATACTGGACCAGAATGTGATTTTTGGTTGTTTTCAAGCGTGTTTTAATTTCTTTGCACCTCTAACCTTCATGGATTGATATGATGCATTTATATGGACAGTTTTTGACTAGTTTCATCCTGCTTGATTGTTTGATCTCGATTTTTTGACGTGCGACTTTTGGTTTCTGTTTGAATGTTTAAACATGTTTATGTTGCTTGGTTGATGTGATGATCTTATGCTTTGCTTGCTTATATCATGTTAATGATTCATTATTGATAATCATCTTGCTGGATTATGTGATGCATGTTTGCATTTGCTTCCAATTCCGATTGCCGCATGTTCGTTTGATTGCGTAATTGATTTGAAAAGCATGTTGATCTTGTTGTTTCTTTATGATGCAATGTTGTTGAACAATGATGTTTGATTGTTGATGCATGTCCATTCTTGCATGTTAGTTGTTCATGATTGGTGCTTTCTCATACTTTATTGCATTGAATATGCTTGTTGCCATGCTTTCTACAATTGTTGTATTCTGAATTTTTATGCTGTCTTTGTTATGCTTATTTGCTGCATGCCCTTTTTACACCTACTTTTGTGTTGAATTAGTAGCTGTTAAATGTTGTTGTGCTGCCTTGTTGGATTTTATTGCTGTTTTGTGCATGAGGCGCTGTTGTAGCTACTGTTTTTACCCTTTTTTCTGGCTTTTTGCCTTGCCTTTGCATGTTCCCTTAGAATTCCTATTCC
Source organism: Lathyrus sativus (assembly GCA_963859935.3). Lineage (NCBI taxonomy): Eukaryota > Viridiplantae > Streptophyta > Magnoliopsida > Fabales > Fabaceae > Lathyrus > Lathyrus sativus. Next base: position 179,646,648 of record OZ012736.1, on the reverse strand, counting down.
AAATTAATTTCCGATTAATTTTGGATTAGAATAGACATTAGGAGTGCAATCCAAGCATGATAACAAGTAGGCTAGTCCTTTTTAACCTCAGACTTAGGTCCATCTTTTGCATGCTAACATTAGGGTAGAATTTCCTTTCGCATCCCAACCTTAGGACCACTTTGCATAACAATATTAGGATCGAGTTTCCCTTAGACCTTTCGCACGTCTCTCTTCTCATCTTAAAATGATGCTAACACATTTAATAAAGACGATGAACATTGTGCGCCACGAGCCTTAAGCATATAGGAAATGATGAGTGATGGGTTTCTCCTCACTTGTCTAGAGTGTTTATCGTACACCCCGTAGGCGATATGCGACGCATTCGCTCCTATATCATAGTCTTTAGTGCAACATGAATCACAAAGCAAACTAATTCACTTCACCAAAACTCATAAACAAAAGTCAAACCTTTTGTCCTTCAGGACTTGTGTTTCAAACTCATTTTCAGAAAAGAGTACGTTACTTTTCCATTCTATCACAAACAGGCATCGACCCTAACTACTGGAATGGGAACTTTACGTCGCTCATAAAAAACACTTAACCAACCTATGGTTTCGTAGTTACCCAAACTACATTTGCTCTGATTTCTTATACCAGATGAGGATACGAAGGCACGAGACGATGATGTCTTGATGAGAAACCTTCCCCCTTCACCCGTGGTTTTCCAAACTACGTTGACTCTGACTTTCTCATTGCACAAGGGAATACATAGGCATAGGGCGGCGATGTCCTATCGAGTCTCTTCTTTTTTTTTCTTCTTTCTCGTTTCCATTTAGCAGTAGCTTATAGATGATACACTCTTTGTTTAGACAACAAGCGTGGATCCCGTTGAGTACAACATACGTGAGGGGTGCTCATACATTCCCCTTGCGTGGCCGACTCCTGAACCCAAGATTTGGTTGCGATGACCTTGTCTTTTCCCGTTCTTCAGGTTTTCTTCGATCATTTGATTTTCCTCTCTTTGGAATAAATAACATTCGGTGGGGAATTTTCTATTTTTCCGCTGGGTGTTTTTTGCAGTTGTGATAGCTGGCGACTCTGCTGGGGAAAACTGGTTCCCTATGTGAGTCAATCCTAGCGCTTGTCTGTTTCTGTTCTTTGGGTGTTTGCTTTTGTACAATTATTTTATTTTATGTATATTGTCCATTCTATATTATTGCATTTACATTTTACTGCTGTATATTATATTATGCTGCTGTTGCTGTGCTATTTGGTGGATTGTTCCATGAGATATAGGCCAAATACCCAGGCTTGAGTATACACACATGATTAGTGTAGAGAGTAGTATGGACTTGTGTGGCATTTAGTCACGCAAGAGTTCGCACAAAATTTGCATCTAGACGAGGTTTTCTTTGGAGACATCCTATCCTGCGCATTTAGGGCAGTTAAGGGGGTGTTGAATTAGAAAACTAACGACTCTGAAGACCGTTCATTAGGAAGTCATTTGAGACCTCTTTGATTGACCATGATGCCAAACCAAAAATGGTGGACGTATCATTGTTTCTTGACCTGAGAGTCTGTGATACTGATGACTTACATAGGATGCCATACCGTCTAAGACTATAACCCACATGTGAGAGGATAGTTTTTGCAGGAAACTTTGACCTTCAACCAACCCGGTTTTCTGGTTTTCTTGTCAGAGTGGACCTTTGATCTTGGGTATTCTGGATTTTCTTATCAGATAGGAGTTCTGGTTATATTCAGTCAACAACACAACAATAATCTTGAGCATTGGATACCTTGATTCCATGTTTTCATCTGCATAATCATCCTGCATTTAACATTGCATGTTTATGTGTTTTACAGGTTCTTGTCTCTCCTTTGATTTCGGTACTGGTTTTCTATAGAGATGGAGGCTGAGAAAAGGAAGATCACTTTGTACAAGTTTCTTTCACTAGATTTGGGACCTTTATTTGGTCTGATTGCCATGACTGATCTCGGTGTCTTTGAGGTATTCAGAAGGGATTATGGGAGGATTCTAAGTCTTGTCCGTAAGGTCACAAGCTACGAGCAGGGAGTCATTCTCACTCTATTACAATTTTCTAACCCTCCGCTACGATGTTTCACTTTCCCAGATTATGTGTTGGTTCTGACTTTGGAGGAGTTTGCTTTTATTTTGGGAGTTCCGATCCAAGATGAGGTGCCATTATTTCATTCAGAGGAAGAACCCGATCTTAAGAAGTTGGCTAACGCTCTTTATTTGAGCGCATCTGAGTTGGTTGATCATGTTGTCAGCAGAAGTGGAGTTTCTGGATTCACCTTATCTTTCTTGGTGGATAATGTAACACCCCACTTCCTAAATTAAAATAAAATGCGATTAAGTCAAATAAATATCAGAGTTTCCCTTCAAAAGTGGGATGTCACATTCACAAATTCAACAAAACACTTCTTTATATGGTTTTCAAAATAGAGCAGCAGAAAATTATCATTAATATATCATTCACGGCCATCCGCCAAAATACACAAATATCATTCATCATTAAGGTTCACCAAAATACGATACGTCACAGGAATACAACAAATTTATCATAAACCAAATAAACTCCCAAGTCCCGTGTTACGTATCAGAGCATCCTAGGACTCGACCCGCAAACCACTATCCAAGCTAGCTATGCACCTGGATTATCTGTACTTCCGAAGAAGTACAGACCACAACAACAGAGGGGTGAGAAAACATGATCAAAATTAACGGTAATATAACACATGAATAAAAAGGCAGTAAATAAATAAATCATCACCCCACCAACATCAAACACGACATACTGTCCAATCATTAACACAACATATCATAATGCAAGAATGCAACCCAACACATGCATGCGGTACCGACTCATCATCACGGATGGACACTGGGCCATCAACCCTCCACAAGGGAGCACATCATCACTGATGGACACTGGGCCATCAACCCTCCACTAAGGAGCACATCATCATTACCGATGGACACTGAGCCATCAACCCTCCACAAAGGAGCACATCATCATTACCGATGGACACTGGGCCATCAACCCTCCACAAAGGAGCACATAATCATTATCATAAGAGAGTATGGTTGAATCACCTACGCTCCTCCTGAGACATGATTCGACCATACCAAGACACCATGCTATGCACAACACCAAATGCACAACACACAACATCAAGCACACTAAGTGCACACGACCCTACTGATCATATCACCATACATCATACATATGTATATATATATACACATCAATTAATTATATCAATCAAGTTAATTAATAGGAAAATCACATTCGCACACCGAGTACACACGATCCCCCCCGATCACCTCACTATGCATCATATACATATTACATATATATGTCTTACCCACCAATTAATCATGTTAATTAAATTTGATATTTCATAATTCACCTTCCCACATCAAGTATACTCTCTAAACAACATCTCTCGACCTATCACAACCCAAGGAATCCTACAAAACGAATCACAAGGAAAAACAACACAAAAAATCACATTCTGTCACGCTCGCTGGCTCACTCGCCTAGCAAGGCCTCAGCGAACGCTCGCTGCCTCATTCGCCTAGCGAACCTGCTAGCGAATGCAGACAATGGCTACTGGAAGTGTTCGCTACCTAACTCGCCTAGAGAATTCCTAGCAAATGCTCGCTACTAGCTCGCTCAGCGAAGGTGCTGGCGAATGTCTGCGATTTCACAAAATCCTCAATATCCAGAAATTCATCAAAAGCTCAAAACCCATCCGATTCTCACCACACCAGTCTCAACAGTCTTAGCCTAGCATTCTACGACTAAACCACATTATTTATTCCAGGCCTTACCTGATAAAACACCAACTCTACCGATTAAATCATTTCTGACCTAAACGGTAAACTACTCAGAACACCAAACAAATCCCAACATAATCACATGCAAGGCTAGCACAACAGAATTTCACCAATTCCTAACAACATAAACACCATTCATCCATGGAAACAACAATCAGAACATTACGGCATCTTAATCATGATCATCAATCCCTATGGGGTTAAGGAATCCCCAACTACCCCATTCATGCAATTACCAATTCAAACCCGTTTCTCCCCCTTACCTAGACTAGTTGCTCCGATCGATGAAAACTCTCAAGAATCCGATAGCCTTGGCCTTCTTCTTCTTCCTCTTGTTCTTGTTCTTCTCTCCTTACTCCTCTCCCAAATAGACCGTGTTTCTCTCTTTTTTTTCTTTCTTTTCCCCACTCACTAATACCCCCTTGAACACTTATTCCTCATTTCTTTTAATTCCAATAGTAATTCCAATAATAATAATAATAATAATAATAATAAAAATAATAATAATAATAATACCATTACTATTAATTATCAAATTATTATCATTATCAATTATTTTATATTAATATTAAAGGCTATAGCTTCTTAAACAATCCCCACAAAAGATACGCCAAAAATAAAATAACACCGGAAAGACTAAATAATTAAAATGGGTGTTACAACTCTCCCCCACTTTAATTATTTTCGTCCTCGAAAATTACCTGATGGAAAAAATTCTAGATACGCTTCCCGCATCCTGCTTTCCAATTCCCAGGTCACACTGCCTCCTGCAGCACCTCCCCACACCACTTTCACCAAAGATATCTCCTTTCCTCAGAGTTGCTTCATCTTACGATCTTCGATCCTCAATGGCATCGTCTCAACAGTAAGGTTCTCCCTGACTTGAACTTCATCTCTTTGAATCATATGAGATGGATCCGATACATACTTGCGAAGTTGAGACACATGGAACACGTCATGCAAATTCGACAGTTCAGGTGGCAACACCACCCTATAAGCCACATCACCAATTCTCTGCAAAATCTGATACGACCCAATAAACTTAGGATCCAACTTCTTGGACTTCAACGCACGACCCACACCATTCACTGGGTTAACCCTTAAGAACACATGATCTCCTTCACTGAATTCCAGCTCTTTCCTTCAGTTATCATGATAGCTCTTCTGCCTACTCTGAGACGCTTTCATTTTCTCACGAATCATCTAAATTGTCTCAGTAGTCTGCTGCACAATCTCTGGTCCCAATACCACATTCTCACCCGTCTCATACCAACACAGAGGAGTTCTGCATCTCCTATCATACAAAGCTTCAAATGGTGCCATTCCAATACTAGAATGGTAACTGTTGTTGTACGTGAACTCGATCAACGGTAAATGAGTATCCCATGCACCACCCTTTTCCAACACACAAGCTCTTAGCAAATCTCCTAGCGACGGAATAGTCCTCTCTGACTGACCATTAGTTTGCGGATGGTAAGCTGAACTCAGCTTCAACTTAGTACCCAAGGCTTCCTGTAAACTCTTCCAAAATTCTGAAGTAAACCTCGGATCTCTATCAGACACGATACTCGACAGAGCACCATGAAGCTTCACTATTACTCGAATATAAATCTCTGCTAGCTTCTCCAACGAAAAACTTATATTGATCGGCACAAAATGTGCTGACTTTGTAAGTCGATCCACAATCACCCAAATAGCATCAAATCCTCTCTCCGTATTCGGAAAACCTGTCACAAAATCCATGGTTATACAACCCCACTTCCAAACCGGAACTTCCAACGGTTGCATCATTCTAGAGGGTTTCTGATGTTCCACTTTCGACTTCTGACATACCAAACAGGCGTAAACAAATCGAGCTATATCTCTTTTCATACCAGACCACTAAAATATTTTCTTTAAATCATGGTACATCTTCGTAGCTCCCGGATGGATACTCAAACAACTACGATGTCCCTCATTCAAAATTGACTTCTTCAGCTCATGATTATCCGACACACAAATCCTGCCTCTGAATCTCAACACACATGTGCTATCCAACTTAAAATCACCATCAGACTCACTTCCTACTCCCGACATCAAATCCACTAGCTTCATATCTAGCTTTTGGTTCTCTCTAATCATATCCAAGAAGTCATTGTTCACTTGCAACTTGCCCAACATCACACCACCTGTCATAAACTCACAAACCATGCTCAAATCTCTGAAATGCCCAACTAGCTCCATTTCATTTACCATTAAAGCCGACATATGAATTGTTTTTCTGCTCAAAGCATCGGCTACTACATTCGCATTTCCTGGATGATAACTCAAACTGAAATTGTAATCCTTCAGGAATTTCAATCATCTTCTCTGTCTCATATTCAACTCCTTCTGATCAAACAGATATTTCAGACTTTTATGGTCACTGAACACCTCAAATCTCGAACCATACAAGTAGTGCCTCCAGATCATTAACACAAAAACTACCGCAGCCAATTCAAGGTCATGAGTAGGGTAATTCCTTTCATGCATCCTCAGTTGCCGCAAAGCATACGTCACCACCTTACCGTTCTGCATAAGAACCCCGCCTAATCCCATCTTAGACGCATCACAATACACTACAAAAGGTTCACTCGGATTTGGCAATATTAACACCGGTGCTGTAGTCAATTTCTTTTTCAGTTCTTCAAAGCTTTCTTCACAAGCAGTATCCCACACAAAAACTTGATCCTTCCTTGTCAACTGGGTCAAGGGCAACGCCAAACTAGAAAATCCTTCAATAAACCTTCGGTAATAACCTGCCAAACCCAAAAAGCTTCTAATTTCCGTTGCTGTCTTTGGCGGTTCCCACTGCAGCACTGCACTCACTTTTGATGGGTCCACCGCTACACCGTCACCAGATATCACATGCCCCAAGAAACTCACAGTATTCATCCAGAATTCACACTTCAATAGTTTAGCAAACAACTTATTATCTTTCAGTACTTGCAACACAATTCTCAAATGTCCAGCATGCTCTTCTCCAGACTTGGAATAAATCAGTATATCATCAATAAACACAACAATAAACTGATCCAAATAAGAATGGAATATTCGGTTCATATACTCCATAAACACTCCTGGCGCATTAGACACTCCAAAAGGCATTACAGTATATTCGTAATGTCCATAACGAGTTCTAAACGTCATTTTCTGAATATCACCTTCTTTCACTCTGATCTGATGGTAACCCGATCTCAAGTCAATTTTACTGAACACACGAGCTCCCACCAACTGATCCATCAAATCATCAATCCTTGGAAGAGGATACTTATTCTTAATGGTCACCTTATTCAACTGACGGTAATCGATGCACAAACACATATTACCATCTTTCTTCTTTACCAACAACACTGGAGCTCCCCATGGCGACACACTCGGTCTGATAAACTTCCTATCCAACAATTCTCCAATATGAGATTTCAATTCAGCCAACTCCACTGCCGATATCCTGTATGGCGCCATAGATATAGGTCTCGTACCAGGAACAAGATTAATGCTAAATTCAACTTCTCTTGTCAGAGGCAATTCTGTAATATCTTCAGGGAACACTTCAGGAAATTCATTCACCACCGCCAACTCGTCTATCGAAGCCATGCTGTCCACAGATAATGATGCAAATAAAGCAAACATTTTAGCTTCGTCCTCTAACAAGGTCCTCAATTCCTTATTAGACAAGGAATCCGCTAACGCTTCCTCTTCTGGAGTAAGGAACAACAACACCTTCCGAAAACAATCGATGTAGACTCGGTTGAACTCCAACCAGTTCATACCCAGAATAACATCCAGCTTACCAAGTGACAGACAAATCAGATTTACTCCAATGTTCCTACTGAAAATAGTCAGTGGACACTTCAAACACACCAAAGAAGTAGTCACTGAACAAATAGAGGGAGTTTCAATAGTCAACCGTTACTCAAGAGCAGACGGCACCAATCCTAATCTCTTCACACAATCAACAGAAATGAACGGGTGGGTTGCACCCATATTAATCATAGCAGTCAAAGGAACATTATTGATAAAAAAGTACCTTTGATGGAACGCTCCTCGCCGGCAGATTGAGTTCCTACCACAGCAAACACTTTACCACTGGCCTGAGGCACCTGAGACTTCTTCGGCTTCTCGCAGTGGGTACTGATATGACCTTTCTAACCACAATTATAATAGGTAGGCATAGCAGTCCTGCAATCCGCCATCACATGGCCTGGCTTACCATACTTGAAACACTTCTTCACCTCATCCGGACAATCATTAACACGATGTCCCGCACCACCACACCGGAAACACTTCACACCAGCAGACGCTCTCCCTTCTCTGGACTTCTTATCAGCAACAACCTTGTGTTTTCCCTTATCAGCAGGAACATTGTAAGGAGTACCACCAAATCTCTGCTTACCCTTTCGGTCATTTACAACCTTATAGTGTGCAATTCTGGCCCGATTATTATTATCATAAATTCTGCTTCTGCTTACCAGCTCAGGATAGTTCCTGATCTTCTGACAAGCGATCCCCATATTAATCTCCGGACGTAGCCCGTTTTCAAACTTCAAACACTTGGAAGTCATTGCCTCTTCAGTATTGTAATGAGTACAATAATGTACCAACCCTTCAAATTTAGCAGCATACTCTGCTACAGTCAGATTACCCTGCTTGAGCTCCAGAAACTCTATCTCCTTAGCACTTCGTATATCTTCTGGAAAATATTTTTCTAGAAAACCAGTTCGAACCACATCCCAAGTAATAGCAGTTCCTGCAGCCTCCAATCCCTGGCGACTGTTGTCCCACCAAGCCTCAACTTCACCCTCTAGCATATGAGTACCAAACCTCACTTTTTGCTCATAATTACAACCCATTGTCCTGAAAATCTTTTCAATTGCCTTCAGCCATTTCTAAGCAGCTTCAGGATCCAAAATTCCCCCTTCAAACATCGGCGACTTGTTACTCTGGAACTGTGTCAAATCTCTGAATTGCGCACCCGCAGCTTGGTTCTGATTAGCAACCACCTGCGCCATCGCTTGCATAGCCGCAACCAAAGCACCATCATTCCTCCCTGCCATACTGCTCAACCATAACAACACTAGGTTAAAAAGGCACACCAACTCTATCCTAAAGACAGACTCAACTACTACACTGGCCGGATGGACCGACCTGCTCTGATACCAACTTGTAACACCCCACTTCCCAAATTAAAATAAAATGCGATTAAGTCAAATAAATATCAGAGTTTCCCTTCAAAAGTGGGATGTCACATTCACAAATTCAACAAAACACTTCTTTATATGGTTTTCATAATAGAGTAGCGGAAAATTATCATTAATATATCATTCACGACCATCCGCCAAAATGCACAAAATTCATTCATCATTAAGGTTCACCAAAATACGATACGTCACAGGAATACAACAAATTTATCATAAACCAAATAAACTCCCAAGTCCCGTGTTACGTATCAGAGCATCCTAAGACTCGACTCGCACACCACTATCCAAGCTAGCTATGCACCTGGATTATTTGTACTTCCGAAGAAGCACAGACCACAACAACAACAAAGGGGTGAGAAAACATGATAAAAATTAACGGTAATATAACACATGAATAAAAAGGCAGTAAATAAACAAATCATCACCCCACCAACATCAAACACGACATACTATCCAATCATTAACACAACATATCATAATGCAAGAATGGAACCCAACACATGCATGCGGTACCGACTCATCATCACAGATGGACACTGGGCCATCAACCCTCCACAAGGGAGCACATCATCACTGATGGACACTGGGCCATCAACCCTCCACTAAGGAGCACATCATCATTACTGATGGACACTGGGCCATCAACCCTCCACAAAGGAGCACATCATCATTACCGATGGACACTGGGCCATCAACCCTCCACAAAGGAGCACATCATCATTACCGATGGACACTAGGCCTTCAACCCTCCACAAAGGAGCACATCATCATTATCATAAGAGAGTATGGTTGAATCACTTACGCTCCTCCTAAGACATGTGTCCCATCGCTGCGAAGAGGGGCCAACAATGACAGAAGAGTTGCCACCGTTCGTTATTTATCCCAAAGAGAGGGAAAGGAAACGATCAGGGAAAACCTACGAAAAGGGAATAAGACAGGTCATCGCAACCAAATCTCGGGTTCGGGAGTCGGTTACGCAAGGGGAAGGTGTTAGCACCCCTCACGTCCGTCGTACTCGACGGGATCCACGCTTGTTGTCTAATATAAAGGGTGTAAATCTATCTATGCTAAAGGTCACGAGGACGAAAGAAAAGGAAAGTGACTCGACAAAGTAACGATGCTTTATGCCTACGTATCTCGTCTAAAAGTGAGAAATCAGAGTCAACGTAGTTCGGCTAACTACGGGTGAAAGGGGGGGAAGGTTGCTCTCCAAGATATTGCGTCTTGTGCCTACGTACTTTCATATGGCATGAAAGATCAGAGCAAACATAGTTCGGGCTAACACGACCACAGATTGGTTCAAGCATTTTAAACCGAGTAGGGTTAAACAATGATTCTAGCAGTTAGGGACGATGCCTGTTTGCGGTAGAATCAAAGCTTAACAAAAATCTTTCTGAAAATGGTTTTCCAATTAAAATCCCGAAGGATAAAAAAGATTTGATGTTTTTGTTTTGTGTTTTTTAAGACAAGAAGTGAAGTTATGGTTTGAAACTCATGTCGCACTAAAGACTATGACTCGAGAGCGAATGCGTCGCACTTTGCCCAAAGGGCATATGCTAAACACTCTAGATAATTGAGAGGAGGCCCCCCAACCATTATTCCTCGAGTACTTAAGGCTCGTAGCGTACGACACAAATCTTTCTTTATTAGGTGTTTTGAAATGTTTAGGAGATGAGAAGAGAAAGACTCAAACTAAGGGGAAACTGAACCCTAAAGTTATCATGCACAATGCTCCTAAAGTCGGGATGAAAGTGAATGAAACTAACCTAATGTTATCATGCATATGATTGAACACCTAATGTCTCTCCTACTCCCATCCTACACGGAGGGACTAGGAATCCTAGGAGGATCATGGCACAAGGCCAAGTAAACACTAAATAAATCACTCACAAGTGAAATAAAAAGAAGAAAATAGAATTGATGAATTCAAAATAAAATGATAAAATAAAAATAGAAAATAAAATAAAATAAAAAAGGGATGGAGAATAAAATAACACATTAAAATAAAAGAAAATGAATTTTTTGGAATTTTTGATATTTAAAACTATCCTTTAAAAATAAATAAAACAAGAAATAATTAAAATAAAAAGAAAACAAGTGCTAAAAAATAAAGGAAGGGGCTCCACCAAGATTTGATCCTTGGAACTCATGGCTGCAGGTTCAAAATTTAACCATCCCAGCCAGCTCCATGCGTGTGAACATTGATAGGAAGGAGAGTGAAAATATCAAACCATGAAAATAAATGAGAAAAAAAACCATAAAAAAGGGCCCCCGCTGGGGATCGAACAGAGGTTCAGGGCAAGGGTTTAACCACTGGGGTGGCGATACATCCGTGTATTAAACCACCCCAATAATTGATTAGCCAACACGCGCATCTGGCTGGGTAAGGCAAGATTCAAGGCCAAAACATCCAATATGCGTTTTCATCATAACATCTTCAAGTCTCCACCAAAATCAGCAAAATTTAGGTCTAACTCGCTCAGTTTTTTCCAAGGAACACGAAGGTACTGCTCATTTCTTCAAAAGGTGTGCACAAAATGGATTTCGAAGGAAGATGCAAAAAGGAACTTTGAAAAGCATTTTGAATTCCATGGGTTGAAACAGGTGCAGTTAAGGATGGGCAAGGATCTTAGCAAGTTCCAAATGTAGTAAGGGATGATTTCTAACACGAAGGCTTGTTTAAAAATAGCTAGAGCACAAAGTTGGTATGTGAGTTGCAATGAATGAACATAGTTTGCACACTACCAAAACAAAATAGAACATCCTCAAGCAAAACAAACTCAGCATGTCAAGAGTTAAACACAAACTGAAACCAATCTCTAATCAACCTTAGTCCTACTACCAGTTTGGATTTATGTGTAACAGCCCAATTTTCATTAATTAATTATTTATGTTAATTAGTTGATTTATTGAAATTATTGGATGATTATTTAAAGGAATTAGTAGATATTTTGAGAGAAGAAATATATTGGAGAGAAATAGAAGGGAAAGATATATAAGAGAAAGTGGAAAGAAAAGGATAGAAACATAAGAGAAAGAGAAGAGAAAGAAAGAGGAAGAGGAGAAAAAAGAAGGAAAAAGAGGGGAAAGCTTGGAAAGCTCAAGAACAACTTATAGCTTCCGATTAATCAAAGTAAGGGTGTGAAATCTTATTATTCTATCAATGTGTATGATTATGTATGTGTTTGTTGGATTGGTTTGGATTGTTGGAGAGTTTTTGCTCATTTTCCATTTTAGGGCATAAATGAGTGTAATCGATAGAAACCGATGTTTTCACAGTTGAAACTCGAAACAAATTGCGTACTTTAGTCGGGTAATGTTTAGTTGTGATTATTGGATTTCGTTTGATTGAATTTGGTTGAATTTGTGAGTTTTGACATTTTTGGACAATTAGAGGTTAAGATTTTGGATGAAAATCGGAAGTCGTAGAATTTGCGTTTTATGATCCTAAATTATTACTATATGATTGGTAATGATGAGTAGGTATTTAATCGGGAGAAAATAATTAAATCGGTCGGGTTTTTGGGGGGTCTTGGGCACAAACCCGTAGCTTGTTTTTCCAAAATTTTCAGGTGTTAACCGGTTAACACTATGGGTTAACCGATTAACGGTTCATAAAAATGGCCAAAAACTGAATTTTGGAGCCGTTAACCGGTTAACGGAATACGTTAACCCGTTAACGCTGTAAGTGTGAGAAAATATTATTTTTTCGAAACTTTGAAAATTTATAACTTCTTCACCGTTTATCGGATTTTGTCGTTCTTTATATCAAACTGAAGCTAATAATATGTTCTATAACTTGGTGAGAAGAAATATTATTTTTAGCCGAATTTTAGCCGATTTTACCGATTAATCGAGATTAATTAGTTTAAGTAAGTGAGGCTTAAATAATTAGAGTGTTCGGTTGCCGTTTGGCATGATGGTGTGAATGCATATTGATTTCTATGCGATTGTATATGAAGAATGCATGAGAACATAATGTGAATATGTGTGCATTGCTGGATAAATATGGTCTTTTGACAAATATATGCATTGTTTAAATTGATTAAAAATGCATGATGATTTATGATGAGGTTCGTTGCCGTTCGGCATGATATTGTGAATAATACATGAGAACATATTGTGAATATGTGTGCATTGCTTGAAAATGTGGTGGTGGTGTTGAATTGTGAATGCATATTGATTGTATGCAATATTGTGAATAATGCATGAGAACATGTTATGAATATGTGTGCATTGCTTGATAAATGTGATGATGTTGAAAGTATGAATACTTTGATATGATGTGTGAGTGTGCAATCATGTTATAATTCTTATGTGATGAATTATTTGAATATACATGAGATTAAGATGCGATAACGGTCTTAAGTGCATATGATTGTTTTATGAAAATATGTGTATGTGCAAAAATCGTATTCACTAGGGTAGAATGACAAATGTTGTTCCTAGTGAGGTAGAGTGACATGGTCGTATACACTAGGGTAGAATGACTAAGATGTCGTTCCTAGTGGAATAACCACCGGGGTAGAATAACTGAGATGTTGTTCCTGGTGGGGTGCTCCCTGGGGTAGAATAACTGAGATGTTGTTCCTAGTGGAGTATGCGTGATACAGTCGTACGTACTGGGGTAGAATGACTATGATGTTGTTCCTAGTGTTGGTGTTCACTGGGGTAGAATGACTATGATGTCGTTCCTAGTGAAATGATCACCGGGGTAGAGTGACCGAGATGTTGTTCCTGGTGGGGTACAATGATGTACCCATAATCCCATGTAGGGATTGGTGAGAATTGATGAGTTTTATATGAGTCACATGGCATAGATATCATTGTTATATGAATGTATGCTTGTTTGTGAATTGTTGAATTGAGAAATTTGGATATATGCATGCTAAATATGCTTGGTGTTATATATATATATATATGTGTGTGTGTGTGTGTGTGTGTGTGTGTGTGTGTGTGTGTGTGTGTGTATACTTTATGATGAATTGTGATGAATGAACATAATTGTAAATGTTTATGTGCAATAATGTGAATTGCGAATGTGTAATTATGAATGATATTGACTGAGGAATTAATGAATAAACATGATTGTATATGTTTATATGAATTATGGTGAATTAAACATAATGTGTATGTTTATGTGGATTGATTGAAACTATAGATGTGTGCATGATGAATATGCTTGGTGATTATCCATATTTGTGTATATATATATATATATATATATATATATATATATATATATATATATATATATATATATATATATATATATATATATATATATATATATATATATATATATATATATATATATATATATATATATATATATATATATATATATATATATATATATATATATATATATATATATATATATATATATATATATATATATATATATATATATATATATATATATATATATATATATATATATATATATATATATATATATATATATATATTGTGAGGTATATGATGAGTTATGATAAATTGTGGCGAGAAATGTGGAATAAGTTGATAGAATAGATAATATTCTTGCCATTGAACATAATTATTTTTGTAATTATTTATAATTATTTTCATTTATATCTGTCATTACTCATAGGTTTGAATAACCTATTATTATTGTATTATATATACTCTTGATCAGATGAATAAGACACGGAAAATTATATTATAATAATATTCTCTCTTACATGGTATCACGAGAAAACGCATTTCCAGTGTGACCTTAGCACCGCCACCGCCGGTTGTTCTACATTCTCACCAGGCCGCCGCTGCCACCATCAGGCTTCAGTAGCGCCACCCACTTCCGCGCTCACGCTGCGAACCATCACTCTGTCCTCTGTTCGCCGTCGCCGCCTTGGTTCTATTCTAGCAAAATCTATTCCGAACCTGCATCCGTTCTGTTCTGATTCAATCATTCACTGTCAACATGTCTTCCGACACTTCCATGTCATCCTCCGCCGCCGCCTCTTCAAATGCTGCAATGTCTTCCTCTACTACTGCTCCGGGGAAATCCGATTTTCACCCGGCCCTTGCCGTCACCAATATCAAAAATAGCATTCCCTTTGTGCTAGAGATGGAGAATGATCACTACACCATGTGGGCTAAATTGTTTCAGGTTCATGCTCGTGCCCACAAGGTTATTGACCACATCATTCCTCAACCCGGAAAAGAGACGCCCGCTTCCACTGATGCTAGTTTTGAAATATGGACAATCCTTGATTCCACGGTTCTTTAATGGATTTATTCCACCATCTCTCTTGATCTTCTTACAACCATTATGGAAAAAGGATCCAATGCCATGGCTGCTTGGAATCGTTTGGCTGATATCTTTGAGGATAATCAAAACTCTCGTGCCGTTGCCCTTGAACATGATTTTTCATCTACTCGCATGGAGGATTTTCCTAATGTTTATGTGTATTGTCAGCGTCTCAAACAACTCTCTGATCAGTTGAAGAACGTTGGAGCACCGTCAGTAGTCACCGATTGGTCCTTCAACTAGTGTCTAGACTATCTGAGCCATACCGTGGGGTTGTAACCTTGATTCGCCAGAGCAACCCTTTACCATCATTTTTTCAGGCTCGCTCCATGCTCACCTTGGAAGAATCCGGTTTGGCAAAAATGCACAACACTAGCTCTCCCACTGCATTGCACATTGCCATTCACGGGACTCAGATGATTCCCCCCAGCAGTGCTCCAATCGTCGTCTGAATAACCGCTCTGGTTCCGGCCGTAACTGCAACAATCAGACTCGCACCGGAGGGCGTGGACAGCGGTGTGGTGATCGCGACTTTCTATGTCTAATACAACTAACTGCAAGTGCACAGTCTATCGCGTAGTAATAAAAGATATCGATCCCACAGGGACTCGTAATCAAACTAGTGTTCTCGGGAGTTACTATGTTTAGCTAGGTAGAATATGTTTTAAGGGAATAAGATTGTCACTAAAAGGGGAAACTAAGATTACTATTTAGATTTTAATTAATTGAATCGATACGTAGTAATTGTGTTCTTCAGGGATTTGATAAGTTACTGGTGTATGAAATAGTTTTCACAATTCATTTAAGCAGAAAATGGAGATTTGAAGACTCTCGTCTCACAATGGTTATTGACGCTAATCATAATCCTAAGGGCCTAACGTACACTTTCGTATTCCGTTCGGGGTTAAAATTACTTTTTGGAAATCTCTAAGTTCTAATTCGTTTTAAAGTGCTTTCGCTGTTATGAAAACAAATGCCTAGTGTTTACTATCTGACCTTACCGCAGCTTTCGCTTGTTGGTTCGTATCTTAATTAATTTCCCACTTTCGTGGCAAAACTACTTTTAAATAAGTTCTCGCTTTCGCGACGAAGTTTATTCAGTGAATCAATTTTAAACACTTAGACCATAAGTTATTTTTGTGAAAAGAAAGTTTTCAAACAAGAGTTATCAAATCCCATTAGAATTATTACTACATATCGATTACCTAAGTTTAGCTAGACATGGAATTTGGAAAGGCAAAACATAAATAATAATAATAATTAATAAATTGCATTATGATAAAATAGAAGTCGATCAAAATGAAAACCTGTAAATAATGCCAATTGGCCTTTGGGCAGATCCTCCACAGATGTTGGCAGGATTCTGTCTTTAGTTCCAATTCGATCGTACAGTGCAGTAACAGTTACAGAAGAGCGGAAATGGGAATGAGTAGAATGGAAAGGGAAATAAAGGAAAGGGATACAAATAGAATTGGAGAAATGGATACAAATAATAACTGAAAGTAAATTTGCTGGAAAGTAAATTTGGCAGCACTTCGTGGTATGAATGCAGCTCCCTTTTTGAAGTCCCCTGCTTCCGTTTTTATAGAGGTGGAATTCCAACGGTTACCTCTGAGGATGATGGACCTTGAGGCAGATAATTTAGGGAGTAGTGGACCATTTAATGGGAATTGGAACTGCTCTTTTGACGTGTATTCTGAGTGGGGCGTTTTTTGCCTGCATGACGGTCGTCACAAGGTGTGACGGTCGTCACCCGTGTGACGGTCGTCATGCATCTGTGACGGTCGTCACATCAGCAAAAACTGTCTGCTGCGCTTTTCATTGTGTTTTCACTCCTTTTTCGTCCATATTTCATCTGGGATTGCTTCTTTTCTTCATGTTGCCTTGTTTAGACGTGATCGTTGAATACCTGCAAAAACATCAGACAAATACATGGAAATAACCCGAAATCGGATCGAAAACGGTTAGCTTTTAGTTGAATTATGCATGAAAATATCTATACGATTTCGTGTTATCATGTGGTTCCCGATATGATGGTCTCTCATGGACCCCTCAGCCATGGCAGTAGCCCCAGTATCCACCATGGTCTTCTTGGGGTTGGACCCCACCTCCTTGGGGTGTACCTCCTTGCCCTTATCCTACATCTCAGTGGACTCGTCCCACCGGTCCTTCAAAGCAACCAGGAATCCTAGGCCAGCATCCCCAGGCTCACACTACCACAACTTCACCAACTCCCACTGACATTGCCGCTGCTATGCACACTATGTCTCTCACTCCTCCAGATAACACATGGTACATGGACACTGGAGCTTCATCCCATACAACGACATCCCAAGGTAATCTCTCGTCTTATTCTAATTTGAGTTCTTTAAATCAGAAACTGATTGTTGGCAGTGGACAAGGCATTCCAATTCAAGGGTCCGGTCACACAAGCCTACCTACATCTCACAAACACAAAACCTTAAACCTTAACCATGTTTTACACACACCAAAAATTATTAAATATTTGATTTCCGTGCGACAACTTACTACTGACAATAATGTCTCTGTTTCATTTGATCCTTTTGGTTCTCTGTATTTGACTTTCAGACAGGGATTCCTCTCATGAGATGTGATAGTCATGGCGATCTCTACCTCGTTACCTCTCCCTCTCACTTTGCTGGTCTTGCTTCCAGTCTCTGGCACAATCGTCTCGGTCATCCCAATTCTTCCACTTTGCAGTCTCTTCATAGAAATAAGTTCATTCGTAGTGAAAATTTGAGTGCTAAGACTATTTGCAATTCCTGTGTGTTTGGCAAACATATTAAGTTGCCCTTTGATTCATCCAAAAATGTTACTTTAATGCCTTTTGATATTTTACACAGTGATATCTGAATATCACCAATTTTAAGCTCATCTGGTCATCGGTATTATGTTTTATTTTTGGATGATTATTCTGATTTTCTGTGGTCGTTTTCGATAACTAACAAATCTCAAATTTTTCAAATGTTCACTTTGCTTTCTAATCAAATTCAGACACAATTTTCTCAAACCGTAAAATGTTTTCAATGTGATAATGGGCGCGAATATAATAATACATTATTTCAGAAATATTGTGTTGATAATGGTCTTATTTTCCGTTTCTCTTGCCCCCACACTTCATCTCAAAATGGCAAAGCGGAACGTAAAATACGCACCATTAACAATGTGATTCGCACTCTTCTTGCTCATTCGTCTGTTCCTCCCTCATTTTGGCATCATGCTCTTCAAATGGCTACTTATCTTTTTAATATCCTTCCCCGAAATAATTTGTCAAATCACTCTCCTACTCAACTTCTGTATCATCGTAATCCCTCTTACACACATCTTCGCGTTTTTGGCTGTCTTTGTTATCCTCTACTTCCATCCACCACCATCAACAAACTACAACGCCGTTCGACCCTGTGTGTCTTCTTAGGGTATCCCACTAATCACAGAGGCTACAAATGTTTTGATTTGCCGCATAGAAAGATCATCATCTCTCGGCATGTCATATTTGATGAGACATAATTTCCCTTTGCTCACATGCCTTCTCCACCTCCCACCACCTATGATTATTTTACCGATGACCTGCACCCATCTATTGTCCATCAGTGGACCAATCCCACCTTGCAACCTCTTTCCGATGACCTTCCCAGTCCGCTACCCGCTATACCTGACCCTCCATCTATCTCACCCGTCGGATCCCATAATCCCTCTCATGCCTCCACCACCACAACATCCTCTTCCTCCTCTACGGATACACCCAATGCCTCCCCATCATCTATACCATTGGCCCAGCCTGCACCTCCCACTAGGACTATGGCCACCCGTAGCATGCGGGGTATCTACAAACCCAAAAAGCTCTTTAACCTTTCTGTTACCATTGATGATCCGACCATCTCACCCCTTCCCCAAAACCCCAAACTAGCCATATCTGACCCTAATTGGAAAGCCGCAATGCAGTTTGAATTTAATGCTCTTATTAGAAATAATACACGGGATTTGGTTCCACGACCTTGTGATGTTAATATTATTCGTTGTATGTGGATTTTTCGTCATAAAAAGAAATCTAATGGCTGTTTTGAGCGTTACAAAGCTCGTCTTGTAGGTGATGGCAGGTCACAAATTGCAGGTGAGGATTGTGATGAGACATTCAGTCCTGTAGTAAAACCGGCGACCATTTGCATCGTTCTCACAATTGCTATGTCCAAATCTTGGCCCATTCATCAGCTAGATGTCCAGAATGCATTTCTACATGGTGACCTTCATGAGACAGTTTACATGCATCAGCCACTTGGTTTTCGTGATCCTCATCGTCCAGATTATGTGTGCCGCTTGCGAAAATCACTCTATGGTCTGAAGCAAGCGCCTCGTGCCTGGTACCAGCATTTCGCTGACTTTGTATCTACCATTGGATTCCAACATAGCACTTCAGATCACTCCCTTTTCATCTACCGACGTGGCTCTGATTTGGCTTACATCTTGCTCTATGTTGATGACATCATCCTCATCACCTCCTCCCATAATCTTCGAAAATCCATTATGACACTTCTTGCCTCTGAGTTTGCTATGAAAGATTTGGGTCCACTGAGTTACTTTTTGGGCATTGCCGTGACCAGACACGCCAATGGGCTCTTCCTTAGTCAGAGTAACTATGCTGGTGAAATTATTGCCCGACCAGGCATGGCCTCGTGCAAACCTTTTGCTACACCAGTTGACACCAAACAAAAACTCAGTACATCTGCTGGCACTCCGTACGACGATCCTACCTCATATCGAAGTCTTGCAGGAGCCTTGCAGTATCTCACTTTCACCCGTCCTGACATCTCTTATGTTGTTCAGCAGGTGTGCCTTCACATGCATGCTCCTTTCACCGACCACATGCTTGCGCTCAAACGCGTCCTACGTTATGTTCAGGGCACCCTACATTATGGTTTGCATCTCTATCCACCCCCTATTGAGAAACTTATCTCCTATACTAATGCTGATTGGGGTGGATGTCCTGACACCCGCCGTTCTACCTCTGACTATTGTGTATTTCTGGGTGAAAACCTCATTTCATGGTCTTCTAAGAGACAACCCACACTTTCTCACTCCAGTGCAGAAGCTGAGTATAGGGGTGTTGCTAATGTGGTATCTGAATCTTGTTGGCTTCGCAACCTTCTCTTAGAGCTTCACTTTCAACTCTCTCAGGCTACTTTGGTGTACTGTGATAATGTTAGTGCCATCTACCTATCTGGAAATCCGGTACAACATCAACGCATTAAACATATTGAGATGGACATTCACTTTGTTTGGGAAAAGGTCGCTCGTGGCCAGGAACACATCCTTCATGTTCCCTCCCGTCACCAAATTTTCGACATCTTCACCAAAGGCCTACCTCGTGTTCTTTTTGATGATTTCCGAATCAGTCTAAGCGTCCGTGAACCTCCCGCTTCGACTACGGGGGTGTGATAAAATAGATAATATTCTTGCCATTAAACATAATTATTTTTGTAATTATTTATAATTATTTTCATTTATATCTGTCATTACTCATAGGTTTGAATAACCTATTATTATTGTATTATATATGCTCTTGATCAGATGAATAAGACACAGACAATTATATTATAATAATATTCTCTCTTACATAAGTGTTTTCTATGCTTGTGTGTGTGTATATATATATATATATATATATATATATATATATATATATATATATATATATATATATATATATATATATATATATATATATATATATATATATATATATATATATATATATATATATATATATATATATATATATATATATATATATATATATATATATATATATATATATATATATATATATATATATATATATATATATATATATATATATATATATATATATATATATATATATATATATATATATATATATATATATATATATATATATATATATATATATATATATATATATATATATATCGTTATTATGATAATATTTCTCACCCTTCTGCTGGAATGATGTCCTATCTGACATCGTGCAGGTATCGAATATAGAGCTGCTCGTAGTTGCATGGTCGTTGTTGGTGTAGCTATTTAGTGATTTAATCATGTTGGATCGAGTCATGCTCTGGTCATGTAACACTGGGATTGCTTGATTTATATTTTAGAGATACATTATGTACTCTATGATATGTTTTTATATTCATTGGAATATTGTAATGTTGGCCTTGGTGCCTAAGTAATGTTGAAGTATGTGATGAATCTGAATATTCTGTTAAGAGAATTATGTTATAAAATGAATCCGCTGCTACATGCAAAGTGAAATTGTGAGAAGCATGATTATTTATTATAAGTGTTAATGAGCATGACAGGTGGTTTTTGATGTTTGAAAGTTATGTGTGACACCCTTTTGTAAATGCATGATTATTTACTCTGATTATTCATATATTTTTCGTGGGGTTTAGAAGGGTGTTACATTAGTGGTATCAGAGCAGGTCAGTCCGTCCGGCCAAGTCTCCGGAGGAGTATCACGACGACACTGGACTACAAGTCTCCGGAGGTCTCCCTTTTATGCAAATCGGTCTCAGTCATGCTACCGTATCTTGGTGTCAAGGTTCTCGTGGCAAGTTCACCCTGTTTGTTCTAGCGCAATCACATTAAGCCCGTTGTCCGCACACTCTCATGGCAAGTCGACCTGTTAGTGAATATGATCTCGTTTTTGTTTTTGATCTTCTTCATTGATCATAATTTGGTGTCATTGATTTTTCAATGAGTTTTTCGTGCCGTTGGGCTAAATGCTCGGGTGAGGAGCACCTAACTTAGAAGGAAACGTATCTTATATTCTTGGGCTTTTTAGCTCTCTTTTCATGATTTTTCATCTTTTTGGAGATCATACACTTATTTGCATCGGTCGCTCGCTTAGAAGTGTTTTTAGGATGGTGTTGATTGCTAGTATAAACTACTTGGGGTTGAGTTTGCGTAGACACTTGAGACTTTGGTACACGTAGGTGGTGAAACCGACTCGCATAAACTAGAGATCTAAGGTGTCTGGACGATACTGGTTTTGTTAGAACTGTCGTTTCCTCGGAGTTTCAAAGCTCGGTTTGAACTCAGGCGCATTCTCGTGATGCTTTTGCTTTTGAGGAACAAATGAAAGTTTTTGTTTTTGTTTAATAATGTGGGGATTGTTTGCGTAACGTGAAAATCATATAGACGAGCTTTATTTAATAGAAATAGAAAGTGTAAAAATGGAACTTACTAAAATTTTAAAGTGCAGTGAAATGGAAATACAGTAAATAAGGGAAGTTCTGAATACAGTGGAAATAAGGCTCTGCTCCCACACTATCTCGATCAGTGTCCTCACTGATTCTTGAAGCATGCGAGAGGGAGATACAACTGAAAATGAAAATAAAAAGAACTGAAATATAGTAAACAATGAAGGAAAAAAATAAAAATCTAGTCCCGGGGCCTGTCACGTCCACGCTGGCGTCCTCTGGCTCTAGCAAGGGCGACTCTGTCCTCATAGCTCATGGATCCGGTGTGGTAGACCGTGTCTCGGAGTCCTTCGACCTGCAGGGTCAGATTCGCTAGACTCTCAGTGATCGTAGCTTGGCCGGTGTGAAGTTGTTGCATTTGAGTCCGGTGCCAAGCTTCGAACTAGTCGGCTCGCTGGTTCTGCTGCTGCAGCATCGTGAGTATCTGTGCCTGCTGGTCTAGGGAGCGACGGAGGTCCTCTTCGGTGTAGTCGGGCACGGGATGGTGACGGCGGCGGCGGGATGATGTACCTACTGGTGGAGGAGGCTGCGATGCCTCTGGCTGCTCGGACCTGTCCAACTCAGCTTGGATTTCATCTTCGGAATCATGTGTGGGGTCCTGAGTAGGAACAGCGGCAGCAGGAGGGGCAGTGAGGTCGAACAACCAGTTGGTACGGTCCTCAGGATGGATGCGGGTGCGGGACGGAAGGATGATGCTTCTGACGGTCTTGCCACGCACAACCGGATGATATTTCCCGTCAGCTCGGGAGCGGATGAGATGGGAGGCCCTGCAGTGGTCGGTGTCAAGGAACACCGAGGGGATGGACTGGAGGTGCTGGAGGCGGTCGCCAAGGTTCAGCCCAAGTGCAATCGCCGTGACAATCCCGCAAAAGTAGAATGGCTTCGAGCCACGGTTGCAGTTAGCCTGAATGTGAGCCAGCAGGAACAGGGCAGTGTTGACGGGTTCATTGTTGAAGACGCAATGCAGAAAGAAGAGCTCCTTGGAGTTCACCTTGTGGTTGTTGTCTTTGGCGAAGATAATGTTGCTCAACGCCCTGTGAAAGTACCTGATGGCGGGGTTATGGATGTGAGTGGCATGCAGGGAGTCCCAACCATCGGCATTGAGGCCGGTCAACTGATACCACAGCGCGAAGGCTTCGTGCTGGAACTGGTCAGTGAGGCGGCGATGAGCATTGCCGCCGCGGGGTAACTGTAGGATGCTGGCGATTTGATTCTGATTCATTTGATAATTAACGCCAAACATTCGGAAACAAGCGGCGCCTGTGTGCTGGTGATGTACGAGAACGAACTCAGGAACTCAAGGGTGAGCTGTTCGTAGGTCGGCTGGGGGTTGGAGCAGAGGTTCCAGATACCTGCTCGTTGAAGCATCCAGGTGACACCTTCGAGGAGTCCGAGCTCCGTAAGTGATGGAAGGTGCGGGTAGTGAGTTGGCTAAAGTGACCTCTGATGAAATGCAATGTACTGTGCTCGTTGTCTCTCGCCTAACTCGCCCTCAGGGAAGGAAATGTTGCTGATATCTGCGTTTCCGGCCATTGTTGAAGATGGAGAGATTTCGGAGGTTTTGGGATTTTTCGGGAGAGAGGGAAATGTGACAGAACGGTGGTTTGGAGGTTGGATTTGGAGTTGAGGTTTATAGTTCAGTTGGGGAGAACGAAAATCGTAGTGGGGTATGAGTTTTGGAAGTTTGAAAGTGATAATGGGGGTAGTGGAAGGGAACACGACCCCTGCTATATCAGATTGCAGTTCTGGGCTGCGTGACGGTCGTCACCCATGT